>VZUI01034033.1:0-34812 GCA_013401135.1 Cettia cetti
GGGGGGGGGGGGGGGGGGGGGGGGGTGTTTAAAGAAATAAAACTTTTAACTGAAGTTTGGTACAGAGCCGATGACTCCATTAGGGTAAGAATATTCCCATGTAGAAGCAATTCCCTCATTTTTATCCCATTTTTATTTACCACCCCCAAAATTCAATACTTGTAAGAAGGAATGTGCACTTCTGGTTTCTCAATGTACAGCATTTGCACAATGGACCTGGGCACAGCATGCAGTCATGAGTCAATTGAATAAATCCTGGTTTACGTTTCAAAGGTTCTCCTTCTGGCAGCTGCAGTACTGCTCTATGTCCACAAGGTGGTAGCACTGCCATGGAGATCACAGCACGGGACTGCCACGCGTGTCGCGGACGGGCTCGCGGGACCGATGCAGTACCGCTCTCTGCCCACACGGTGGCAGCACTGCCGCCCAGCTCACGGCCCGGGCCTGCCACTCGCGTAGGGGACGGTCTCGGCGGAGAGCTGCAGTACCACTCTCTCTCCACACGGTGGCAGCACTGCCGCAGAGCTCAGCTCGGGGTCGGGGACAAGGCAGAGAGGGGAAGCAAAAATGAATGTGCCCAAAAACGCTCTTCCAAAAATCCTCTCCAATAAAAGCCACAAAAGATTCCCAACCACAACTCCAAGAACCCTGTCGCTAACCAAATGCAAACCAAAAAAGCCTTCCTTTTAGGCTATACGTCAATATTTTTCATATTTCTTATTTTAATATTGATATTTATCATTACCATTTATCTTGGAAATTCATATCTCTGTATTATTTATATGTAAAGTGCAATATATACTGTATTTCTGTATATTATTGATATCATTTTTCATATTTTATACTGCTATTTTTAGTATTTTTTTTCTATTTTCAGGGGTTTTAAAAAATTGTGTTTGTTTATATTTAAATGATATTTATAACTACATGAATTCATTAGCCTAAGACATCAGAAGCACAATTAGTTTGAATTAAATGAGCCTGGTTTTCTAAGGGGTAACGATTTAATTTTTATTAAAATAATATTGGCATATTTTTGTCTTTCTGTGTTCTCAGCCTTGGGGGGATTGTTTTTCGGGAGGTTGTTTTGTTTTTGTTATTTTGTTATTTATTGCTGTCTCTGAAATTCACCTCGACTTCACGGTACTGCTGGTAATACTGTACATGGGTAGAAGGAGACCTGTTAGGGGGTTAAAAAGAAAAAAAATGGCACCACAGCATTTACAGTTTTCTCCATTCAGATTTTTTAATTTAGCAGAAAATACAGAGGTTTTGCTAACTGTACTCTCAATTATATCCAGACGTCGAGTGGACATGGATGTAATTTTTCAACTTCTTTTTTGTCAAACTTCCATGTACTTGGGGTAAGTAAGAGTAAGTGGAAAAAAATAAAAGGAACAAAGAAACGGAACATGGGAAGGAAAAGGAACATGAAAAAATAATAACAAAATAAAATTTTAAAGTAAGAAAAAATAAAGTTAAAAAAATAGAAAAATAATAAAAGAAATAAAATTAAATTTTAAAAGTAATAATAAATTAAAATGAAGAATTTTACAAATACAAAATAAACAAAACATGAAAATAATGTAAAAAAAATTAAAAAATTAATTTAAAAATAAAAATGTTAAAATTTAAAATACTTAAAATACAAACCAAAAATAAAATAACAGAAAAAAAAAATAAAACACACACTGTAAAATGGCATAAAAATACAAGTAACAAAAAGTAAAAAATAATAAAATAAACAATAAATAAAACAAAATATAAAATTAAATAGCTGTAGCTCTCACCTCATGCCATTGCCTAACAAAGCCGCAGGAGTATCTTCAATTACGCAGTGACAGGGAAAATAAACCCCCAGAGCCTCCCAGAAAATAAGGTTTTCTAGACAATTCCCCATTTTGCTTGGAAACAAATTCTATTTTAGCAGGAAGCTCCCTTTAGAAGAACATCAACATGTGCCAAGGAAAGAAAATCACCCTATTGTGTCCAAAGAACAGAAATTAGGCCAGGATTTAAGTTTTAATGGGATTTATGTAATTAAAAAGGCAGTAAATTTGACTTTACAAAGAGATTAATGATGGTAATTAAGCACTTAGCAAGTTTTCCTGGGAATTTACAGAATTCTGTGGATATGGTGCTGAACAATGCCTGATTTACCAACATTAATTTGGTAAATTTCCTTAGAAATTTTACCCCAAGATGAACAAAAATTCCAATTTGGATGGAAAATTGGCATTTGCCGTAAATATTCCCTAACTAAAATCAGAGAGAGGAAAAACATTAAATAAAAGGAAGGAATAACATCTAAAATTCTCAGCTTGCCTCCTGTTTTAGGGAGGACCCCACCCAACCCCGCTCATACTCTGTTCACCTTCTCCTCCACTGCAGGTATTTCTCCTATGCACCAACCTCAGTTTTACCCCCTTACATTTAAATGCTTTGGGGTGTTACAGACCCTTGCAAGGGTATACACCGTTTGCCATGATTTGAGAGGGAGAATTTAGGGGAGAGAGGGACAGGTTGGAGAGAAACAGCACTACACCAGGTATGAAGTCAGACTCAGGTTTTGATTTTTCATGTGGTTTTTTAATAGATTCAGCCATTACACAGCAATAGAATTCTGCTTTGAGATTTACAAAGGTGCAAGAACTTAATTTAGTCATACATAGTTTTATTTTCATTATTATTAGCTAGACAGTTCCAATTCTTTCCCACCTGAGCAATGTGGGGTCAAAATAATCCATCCAGACAGAAAGCATCAAAGTACAAAAGAGCACACACAAGGAGGGCATTAATTCAAATTCCGTGTGGGTATTTGATGCAGTACAAAGCAAGGAAAGGTAATGTGAAGCAGTTGTGCCTGTAGAAGGAGCTGCGATATCACAAGCACACCTCTGCCAGTTTGACCACCACTAGGACTCTTACTCTACCCTGAGATTCACTGTGACCTTACAGTAGGGGAGGTGGGATGGAGAGAACAATGCAAAAAGACCACAAACAACAACCTGCTAACACTCAAGCATCTCCACAGCTACCCAGAAATTACTTCTCTGTAGGTTTAGCGAACAATGACCCAAGAGAAGCTATTGCATCACTAAGGCCAAAAAAGGTAACAAAAAATTTGCCATATGCCCAGTTCTAGTCTAAAAATAGCACATGCCCATGGTTTGAAGAAGTTTTCATTATATTCCCCTGCATTGAACTTGCTCTCCACCCACATACTCCCCCCTCGCCCTTCCCCATTTCAGTCATGCTGCATAAAACCCCACCCTCCACTGCATAAGCAGCATGAGGGTGCTTACAGGGAAAGGAATTGGACTCGCTTGCTCAGATTGGCCCCTGCAAGTCTGTGCAAGAAATGGATGTGAATGCCACAGAAGGTGATATGGCCACTCTCCTGTCCTATCTATAAGCACTGTCGTCCTCAGTCATGTTGCACCGTTACCGGTATAGGCATCTGCAGAGTACGCTCTAATTATAAGCACGTGCAAATACACATCCATGCACCCAATTCCTCTGGCCTCAGACATCCATCATGCTAAATCCTATAGCACCCTCACAACACTCAGGTTTTGAGGTTCCCTTCATTTTTTTCTGTGTCTGTTTCCCGCTGACTCAAGTGAATATCTCTCATGGGCCAACACCGAGGGCTTAGTGGATGAGACTCCTAAACAGCCTTGCCTGAGCATAGGGAGAAGATTTACCCAGACAGAAATATAAGCATGCCTACAGCTAGTGTAAATCTATTGTCTTCAGAGAAGTAAAAATACACAGCATAGGTAAAGTCTAGTAAATGTGTTCAGCCAAAATAGGAAACTAACAAAAAAAAATGAAATCCACAAAGAAGAAACCACCAACAAACCAAAAAGCTCTCCAAGCAAACCAAAACAAACAAAAAGCCAAAACAATCCCAACACAAAGCCTACTTTGGCTTCATTTACAAGTCACTGTTCTGCTTGTGCAGCCAGTAGCAAAACACAGCATTTGGAATGCAGGCCCTCATATGCAGGTTGAAGCCTCTATGCATTCAAGCCCACTCATCTGCTGTTCCTCTTCCACCATATATTTGGTCTAGGACCAATTTCACAAGGTGCAAATAAGTGAGCCTACCCTGAGACAACAATCTGCCAAGTGCAGATCATTCGAGCTTAAAAAGTTTGATGGTGGCCTGAGCCATTCACAGGGTTGCTCTGTTGTCCGAGGCATTATCAAATGCCACAGAGTCCACAGCAGCACCAAGGCAAGGGCACAGATATCTAGAAGAAGTTAAACAGGGAAAGTAGATTTTAAATAGCATTTCTTCTGTCCTAAAGCCAGAAACACAAGTGGGGATTAAATAGAAAAGAGGTTTCTTAAAGCAGCCATTCTATGGGTGAAAATTCCTTCGGACTTTGTCTTTGCAGCTTCTGAAGAACAAAACCCTATGTGATCTTCTCTTTCCATCTGAGAAGATCAGGATAGACAAATTGTTTCTCACACCAATAATCACACCTCCACCAGAGGTAGATCCATTACCATTCATGCCTTTGAGAAACCAGGAAGAGCCACCTGTGCTCCCATAGTAAGGACTAACATAACCAGCACCTACTGCCCAGGGGATGAAAACATCTCTGCAGGCCAGAAATAAAGCCTTGTTCAGATAAGAAGGGGAAAGATCAACACAGTTAATGAGGAGCATATCAGAATCAAGTAATTTCCAATGCACACCACAGACCCATGCCCTGCTATACCTCTCTGTTCCTCAAACAGCACTTTCGCTGAACACCCTGAAATATAGTCTGTATGTACAGAGAACATTTAAAAGATAAAAGGTTACAATACCACTCCTATGCTGTATGACTTTGAGAAGCAACAAAGTATCAGAAAATCATCTTCTCTAGGAAACACAAGCAGATATAGGATCTAATGTTTGGCATTGCACTCTGTCAGCACTTGACAACATCCCTTTCCTTTGCAAGCTGTCTAACCAGATACAGATTTGCAGCACAATTTACTGCCTGTGGTAAAAAACTCTGCTAAATATTCAAGAGAAGATAAGCCCCTACTGGCATGCTTCCCATTTGCCATTCATTTTGCCAAACACAATGCAGGTGTCTTCCACCACATCAAGTTCAAAATTAAAAACCGTACCTTCACTGCAAGTCACAGCCTGGAGCCAACAAACCAGGAACCAAACAGGAAAGCCACGGACATATGACAGGAACTGCTCATTTAACATGGCTAGAAAGGGTCCCCAAGGTCGGTGAGTAACTCAAGTTTCTGTTTTACTTCCCTTTTACTCCCTTTCCTATCACCTTCTCCTCCAAAATATGCTGGTCAAGAATCTAGGCATGTGTTTGTCAGACAGAAACCTTGCCTTTCCTGCCTCCAGTCTACAGTGACAAGGACAACACTGGCTAGCCCTCACAGTCCTTGTGTACATAAGCCTCAGATCCCTGGTTCCGAAAAATGCTGGTGACCCTCGGTGTTCACCTCCAGCCACACCGCACCAAGACAACTCAAGCTGCGCTTACAGTTCAAAGAAAACACAGGAATATCAAATCAGACTCACAGCAGGTTCTCAATTAACCCACAACTGAAAAGCCACAGGCTCTTCCACTTAAACCAGCTGGTTCAAAGCTTCGCAGTCTCCCACCAGAGAAACTGAACCCAGAAATGCTGTCTGGGTTCAAGTATTCAAATTTAAGTACCTTGAAATGGTGTTTAAATGAATAAAAAAATCCAAAAATGGAACATAAAGTACTGTCATAGCTACAAGTCGTAGAGGGGATGCTGCAAGAGAGAATACCAAATTGAAACCAAACTCCAAGACTTCGGGAACAAGGGTGTGCCTCAGAAGGACAGCACTGCGTGTGACAACACCAGACCAATCTGGCAAAAGGCAGCTACATGAAAACAGTGGCTGGACTGCTACAGGCAAGCTAGAGATGACCAAGTTCCAAAGGCACTGTAGTGCAAACCAATCACTTGCATCAAGGAAAATGATACTCAGCAAGAAACAGTGAGTTCTCTGACATCCAAAGTGCAAACAAAGCCACAGTGCCATGTAGACAAGAAAAGAAACAAAGGATAAAAGACATGACAGAGCTTGGGGACAACAGACTCCCAGACAAAAACAGATGTAGAGGTTCCCCGTCAGCCAGCTGAACCAATACAATTTTTTGGATTCATGTGTGCCCAATCATGTGAGGAATCAGCGGGAAAAACAGCCAAGAGTCCCTCCTGCTAGCATACACTGGCACTTTCAATTACAGCCCTTGGTAACTCTGGTCTTCCCCACCTGTACAAATATGCAAGAAACAGCTGCCTGTAAATCCTTTGCTGCAGCACACCGAACACCTTCTGATCCTTGGAAATGGCACCCAGTAGCAGTATCAGCAAGTCGGGGCTTGTCCTTCCAAGAAACACATTTTACCCGCGCCATCAAGAGAACTGCGTTTTCAGTTGGCAGCATCCTGTGTAAGGAAGGGCAACAGACATCATCACAGCAGACACTCCAAAGGAAGAGCAGAGCTTGAGAATCCAGTCAGGCCTGGGAAATAGCTCCCCTGTGAGGTTTTTCCTCCCATCTGTCCCACCTCCTTAACTCAACAGCCCACAGGAGAGTAGGAGGTTTCTCTCAAACCAGGCATGTTGACAGGGCGTGAGCGTTTTGCCAAAGAGCATTGTTATGTGCTATCTGAAGGGAACTTCTGGGGATAATATAGATAAAATGTGTACAGGCAAGGAGACCGGACAGCTGTTTCTCTAGGACCATCTCCTCCTGCACAGGGATTCTACTTTCCCCTGCACACCTCTCCCTCTCTGCAAATACCTGCTGCAGAAATGACCTCTGTTTGAATAGGGTGGATCATGCTTGCAAGAAGAAAGGAAATACCGAATGCAGTCCAGAAAGATTCCCTCTACTAAAGGAAACCCATCAGTGACAACGTGTCAACTTTTGCCTCTTCCTGCCATGTGCCTTCAGGCTCCCCATTAGACTGTCTTTCACTATATTCCTTGCCTTATTCCTTGACATACATCCCCTGCATGGTGGCAGTCCTTGGCACGAGGAACTGTGACAGCACAAGACTGGACAGTCGGCAGGTCTGGAAGACAGCCTGGCAGCCCTATGGTAACATCCCCAACCACCCCCAAGAGTAAGGGATCTGCTCATAAAAAAGCTGGTGTGCATTCAGTACAGGCCCTTCCCTGTTCAAGAACACAGATGTGGAAGGAGTGAGTGGTATGTGATGGGGTGGCTGCACAGGGTGGCAGAATGGACAGCACTGACCAGGCATTCTTGTGAGGGCCCCAGTTTCTATGAAAACTTGTGTAGTGGATCAAACTTCCTTCTTCTTAGAGACTTCTTCCTTCAACACAGCACAGAAAACAGGTTCTTCAGTGCTGTCTGAACCAGAGACTGTTCCAATGGCAGGACCAGATGGAGGACTGCAACTCTGACAGCTCACAGTCCAGGAACACATCACCCTGCAGCGCACCTCAGATTATGGCCTCTGCACTGAGCACAAGCAGTAATAGTGTTTAGATCATCAGTGACTGCATCATTCTCTGCCACAAGAGCTGAGTGAGGCTACATCCCACACTTCTTGGCACTGTAGCTAACCCAACAGTTTCTTGATTTTAACTCTGAAGGTTGCCACTTGAGAGACCTGCCCCGTTTCCGTGAGGCACCTGACGATGCCAGACAGCTACACACATGGAGTCACTACTGCAGTTCCTGTGACCCCACCAGGAGGATTAGCACGCCACCTGGATTTTCTGGGAGAGCACAGAGGGGTGCAACAAGCAGAGAAGGCTAAGCCAACACAGCCAAACAGCCTAAGTCCCGGGTTTGCCACCTCCACTCCCCAAATGGCATAAAGCACTGGGGTGTCTTCCCTCAGCCAAGGTTGGAAAGAACTGGACTGCAAGTCACAGACACCATGGAGTGGGAAGACAAGAGACTAGAAAACAATCTCTGAGAAATCTTTCCAATGGGCTTCTCCCTCCTTCAGTTCTCACCAGCTGATGTGTGATCACTACCTTTGGGTTTGGTTTTAGACTTGAAAGAGAAGCGTTTGATGAGGCGGTGAGAGAAGCTACCAGTTTTCTTTCTGGTGGTGGAGTTGGCAGTGACATTGGACAAGTCATCGTGTGACTGGCTCAGGCCCGCTTCCTTCTGCTTGCTCCTTCTCCGGAAGATGAGCTTGGTCCCGCTCCGAAGAAAGCTAACTGCAGAGACAGGAAGGAGACAGAAACCATGATAGTGTCCTGCACTGGCAAGTTTCAGGAACAGTAACACACCCAGCCATTCTCGGATACACAGAGCAGTCCTCTTCCGCACTGAGAGGCAGAAGCACACAACAGGTCAGCTAATCCCAGCTTCCAAACACAAGGCAAAGTCTCAACTTGTGACAGACTGCAACACCAACAAGCTGCCTCACTAAACATTTTGTCCCATGTCCCCTCTGCATAAACCTCCTTTTACACAGTGTCCTGCCCTCAGTGGAAGTGTCCAGCATTTTAATGAAAGCCAAGATTCATACGAATGGAAAATAAGCGAGATCACCTGAACCTGAAGACCCTAAGAGGAACGTACAAGAGGAAAAAGGCCTCTCAGACCGGCCTGTCTCAAGGGCACAGGGATTAACTTTGTCATCTAGTGCCTGGAACAACAGCCCACGCTTTCATGACGTGCCCAGTCTGGAGGAAAATAATGCCAACGGCTCCTTATGACTCCCACAAGCAGGAGAAGACGGAGATGCCAATTGCTTTCAACCTCAAACAGATCAGAAAGACACATCCAAAACCTGCATGCCATACAACAGTAGAATGGTATTTCCTACAGGGGGGATTTGCTTTCCATTTTCCCTCTCTTTCCAACCTGCCAGCTCTCTCAAGAATCTGGTTTGCACATTCTTCTACCCACTGACTTCAAAAAAAGAGGCCTCCACAGCTCAAACCATACCTGGTTATAACATGGTTCGACTCCCCAAAATTTGTTCCATCCTAATATTCTGAGTAATCAAGATTTTGATTCGCATTTCCTTACGCAAGTTGGTAGCAGAAAAATCCGAGATGCACCATCCACATAACCGACAAATGTGTGGAAACACGGCAGCTAGTTGGGCCAGCCCACTCCATCACTTCAAAGACATGAGTTTGTGTGGACATCTTACTGTACAACAGGTCAGAGGCACCAGCTGCTTCGATACTAATAGAGAAAGAAGGAGGGCAATCAAGGCCCATACAATCCACATTGCTGGGCGGCCTCCATGCCCACACCACAGCTGGCGAAATTCAGAGGACGAATCATTATTCATGGACACGCACCTGATCTGTGGACCTGGAGACCAGGGAGAGAAAAGAGGTTCTCTACAACACACAGGCTCCATAGGGTTCCCATCTAAGAGAGCATAGAAACTTAAAAGGCTACAGGAATCAGACACCTACAAATAAAGGCATTTCAAATCACTTCAGTGGAAAAAGCACAAAAGAAAGGCAGGCTCTTCCAGGCTCCATCAGAAGCTGCTCTTAGCTATGCTGAAAGGTGGCTGCTTGGGGAACCTGAATGTCACTTTGTCCTCATGTAGAGCTAATGTTAAGGGCTCATGTAAGCTACCCTACCTAACAGTTCATCCTTACCTTTGTGATCTTTCAAGCTCCTCGTCTCAAGGGCTCCCGTGGAGCCAGTTTCAGACTCAACATCTTCCACGGATGGTCTTTCAGAGATGTCTGATCGCGTTGTCTCATCCAGCTCCTGACTGTCCCTTTGTTCCAGTGGCGATGCTTCCAGTTGCTGCGACAATTCAGTAAAATCATGCATCCGGTCAGCTGTGCCTTCTGCCTCAGAGTCCCCATATGCTGTGGGCTCCAGGGATGCAGCATAACCCAGAGAAAGTGCCATTTCGTCTTGAGCAATAGGTACCTGAAGGGTGGTTAGAGGGGCAGACAGACACAAAGACAGGATTGTAAAAGAATTGCATTCAACTCCCTACTTCCATCTACACCTACGTACGGGTGGCCCAGTTCAGATCATCAGTGCTAGATGGCACCGATGGACAATCACTCTTTGGCTGAAATATACTGGAACGTGGCCAATTACAAAGCGTTCTGTCGCATGTCCCTCACTCCCACAGCCAAGTCCAAGGAGGACTCCTTATATTCTCCATAAGGTTCAAAAACAGTTATGGCAGCCACATCCCTTTCTGCAGCTGCCCGTTGTGAACTCCCACTAGCAGTGCCCTGCAGTCAGGCAAGGTACCTTTCAATGCTCACTGGAAAGCAGCGAAAGGCTTCTGATGAGCCAGTCATCTGTGCTGGAACCTTCCCACACTGGCCCCTACTGGACAGATTAGTTTCTTCACACACATATCCCAGAAAACAACCTCCCAGACTGGAAATGCAGCTCCTAACTACCAGAGACCTTGGACACTCCTGAGATGATCAGTGTACTACGTTTTGTTGGTGTCTTCTTGGTGGTCTTGTTATTTGTCTCAGTTAGCTGCCTGATTGCCGTCTCAGCCACCGGATCCAAGCCATTGGGCATATGGCTATCCCCTGAGCACAAGAAAAATACCAATGCTTGGAGAAGCAAACTTCAGCAGAGGCAAAAAGCTCTTTTGCTGACCACAATGCTTGAAATAGGCAACTTACATGCACACAAATGTAGTTTCCCACCCAGAGTTTATAACAGACTCGCCCAAATAAACAAAATTAAGAAAGCTCTGTACAGCCATCTCTTGGCTTTTTCAGGTACCTGGAAAGTTTCATTTCCCACCAGGCATACCACTAAAATACAGCCCCCACCCCCTGCAACAAAGACTTTCAAAGACTCCCAACAGTTTGCTTTGGCAGCAAACTGTCAAAACAGCTGCAGCGCTCTGTTCCAGACACAATCAGAGCCCCAAGTGCTGACTGAGCAAAGCTCTTTGGATCCAGATAGCCTGGAAAGTTCTTGTCAAGCAAGGAAACACTCATAGTCACTGACTGGATAGTCAAAGGGGAATGTCTTTTACCTGCCCACACACCACCACCACCAGCCTTCTGCCCCCACCTTCACTCAGGCACTTGGACATTCTCTGAAGCAGAAAATGCAAGTGAGTTCAGGGAACCACACTCAGACTGCCACTTTCTAAAACAGGAACAGAGTTACTTCAGTAAAAGCCTCAAATTTCCAAGCACTTACGGCTACTGCTGGGTAAGTGGCCGTGAGGACAGCTGGTCTCCAAGAGCACTGTTGTCTTCTTTTCAGTCACTTCCACTTTGGAAGGCGACCTTGATGGTGAATCTTCACAGCAAAAGAGACACCGAGATACCAGTAAGTGGAGACAAAGCTCATACAACTGTGCTATCATACTGTGCCCCCTACAGGCAAACTCAAAAAGCCGTCAGTGAGCATTCGGAGAGCCTGTACAGCAGCTCTGTAAGGCTTTGCAGCAACAAAGCAGTAAGAAGCCTACTGGGAAAAAAGCAGAATCATGGAATGGTTTGGGTTAAAGGGACCTTAAAGACCACTTAGTTCCAGACTGCCATTAGACCAGGCTGCTCCAAGCAACCAGTTCAGCCCAGTCTTGAACACTTCCAGGGAAAGTTGCTTCCCTGAGCAACCCATGCCAGTGACTCAGAGGAAAAGTTTCAGGAAAAGTTTTCCTCAGCACCCTCAGAGGAAAAGTTTCTTCCTAATGGCTAATATAAATCTACCCTTCTTCAGCTTAAAGCCATTCCCCCTTGCCTTATCACTGAATGCCTTTGTAAAAAATCCCTCTTCAGCCTTCCTGTAAGCCCCCTTTTAGGTATTGGAAGGCTGCTTGCTGTAATGTCTCCCCAGAGCCTTCTCTTCTCTGGCCTAAACAGCTCCAACTCTCTCAGCCTTTCTTCACAGGGGAGGTGTTCCAGGTGTGTGACCAACTTATTGGTCCTCCTCTGGACTCACTCCAACAGGTCCATGTCTTTCATGTGTCGGGGGACTGGAAGGCTGGACACAGTACTCAAGGCGGAGTCTCACAAGAGCAGAGCAGAGGGGGAGAATCACCTCTCTCAACCTGCTGGCCATGCTTCTTTTGATACAGCCCAGGATATGGTTGCCTTTCTGGGCTGCAGTCCTGTGAAGCAGACGCACAGCAATACCTCATTTGTGTCATTTCCCAGCCCCACCTCTTGGAATATCCAGCACCACATTCAGCAGGATGCCAGATCACAAGCAGCAACAACCCTTAGTAAGCCAGGCCAACATGCTTTTGGCTCCCCATTCAGTGTGTTCAGTATAACTTCTTTAGCAGTGAAGAAACTAGAGAAAGTATGGCTGAACACTTAGCCTGACATCACACAGAGGTTATGTGGCAGCATATCCATTAGACCTCCCACCACCAAAAGGGTGTGTGAGAGGCTCATCCCTCCCTCACCTCCCCCCAGATACAGAGCTACTTCAGTTCTCTCCCCTAGGGCTACACAAGAGTTTCCAGCCAGCCACGAAGACACTAGGGGAACAGCAAGGATGCCCGTGTTCTGACCCACACACCAAAAGCAATACGTAAAGCATGAGCCTGTGATAACCAGGTGGGATGGCTAAACGTTTTTGCTACTGCCTTCATGAGCAGCCACAGGAATATTGCAGCTAAGTCTGTGCTGTCATAGGAGCCACCTTTACAATACACTTGCTGCTGCACAGCCTCACCCAGTTTGCAGTCTGCCTTGGGCCGGGACTGAATTGTCGTGACAGTAGTCACGATGGTGCCATCAGGCATGATGGTCCGGTCCATCTCCACCTTCTTAGTGGGGGTGATGCTGGTTCGCAGAGACGTGGCTTGCGGAGCATTCAAAGATGCAGAACACTCCTGGAACAGCAGCTATAAAGAGTAAAGCACTGCTCAAGAGAGGCACTCTTCTTCCCAGGTGGAAAGGCAAGCATGTTTGGGCAACAAAAGCTAGGGCTCTGGGCACCAAGGAGCCATCCCCCATACAGTATCAGTTCAACAGCAGGAGGCTCAGGGACTGAGGGCCAGGTGACATCCACCCCTCCACGGCATAGGAGTCTGCTAGTCCTCTGTGCCAAGCTCAGGTCCAAACATGCATGTCTCCAGCTAGAGGCTCACATTATAAATGCTTCCGGAGTGTGCACGCATGCAGAGCTTGTGGGGTCATGAGCTCACCTCCAATGTAATGGTAGCTTCAGCTGTCAGTGACTGTCCAGCTCCTGGGGCCAGTGAGCAGACTTGTCTGCCAGATGGTTGCTTGCCCAAAGAATCTATCAGAAGTGTGGCATATGCCAGCAGCACATCTGCAAGAAGAGTAAAAATGAAACACTTCACATGACCTCAGCACCTCAGACATTTCCAAGGTAATCTCTGCCTTTGGGAAGCAGCCCTATGGGCCAATACAGCAGATCCCCACAACTCCACTAACTCCTAGGTTCAAGAGGGAGAAGGGGCAGGCAGTGCTCCTCCACTCCTCTTTAATAATTCAGGAATCAACTCCCTTAAAAAGGTGACCACTGTGTGGCCTCCATCAAAAATAGATGCTGCATTTGGTCCCCATTTGAGTACAAAAGAATAGTTAAGAGCCTTATGCAAAGCTCTCCTAATACAGGAGGGAAAATTCCGCCTGCCTCTCCCTGCTTCAGAATGCAGATGGGCAGGCCACAGAAACCTCCTGATTCAAGGTCAGATCCAGAACATTTTGGTAAGAACAGAACCCAGAGTTATTTCACAGAGTCACAGAAGCTCACATTAAGCTAAATATGAAAAATCCTTTGCAGAAGTCATCACATGTACTGACAGAGAAATACCGTGAGCTCAAAGCACAGTGAGTCCCTTACGCACTTTTGCCTCCCCATCTTACAACCCATCTTATGGCTGTTCATACTCACTTCCCCCTCGGCTGCTGTTCCCCAGCACCTGTAGTTTCAGTTCTTTGCTTCTAGGTCCCAACTCCCTGTTGAAACCGAAGATGGGCTGGTGTCAGGCACTCTTTTTTTTTTAAGTGGCCATGGAGCAAACAACTTCATTCAGTATCTTCCCTCCCTCAAATCTCACATGCTACATCACCCTCTCCAAAGTTTCAGTAGCATGCACAACTAGAGCACCAAACTACACAAATGAGAACTCTGGTTTGTGTACCCTGCACAGCTGTGTAGGCTGCCTGTGGAAGTTGAGAGGGCAATCCCTCTGGAAGGCTCTTTATGCTATAGCTCTATTGCACCTGCTGCACCTACAATCAATATTTCTGCCCACCCAGTTAAAACACAGAGTGTCCGGAGACACGAGAAATAAGTATGCAAGCTGGGGCCAAATGCCGGAATAAGCAGTCCAGCACAGGGGCAGCACAAACAGATATTGCCCTGTGGCGCAGACTTCAACTCTGCATCATGCACATCAGTTACTGCAGCATGGTAATGATACCCAGAGACTGTGCTGGTCCATCTACACTGTGCCAGCCAGAAGTAGAGCAGACACTTACAGCAAGAACTCGTCATTCCACTCCATCTCTCCTGCAGCACCAACACTGCCACCTGTCATCGGCCTGGTCCACTTCTGCTGCGGAGGGCTGTCTAGCTCTGCCATGCAGCATATCTCCCCAACTCCTGCAACAGAGAGACAGAGGACACATGTGCACTCATTACAAGAAGCAGTGGTTTGTCAGGCACATGCCCCTCTTTTCCATTCAAACTCACTCAAAACATCCACTCGCTCCAATCTTGCCACCTGCACGCTTGCCCCTGTGGATCAGCAATGTGTTCATGCTTACCTCCCTTCCCCCAGCAGCCCAAGTTCAGCACTCGAAGATTCCGGAGCAACAGCTTAGAACCCAGAGGGGCTGCTGCTACTCCGGACGGGGACTCTCGAGTCAACTTATTGCTGGGTACCTGAGGAATGATGAGAGCAAGACCGATACCTTTATCGTCCACTTGCCAGCAGACAGCAGCAAGACGCATTGTCCTCGTTTCTGTTAAGCAGCTCCTCACACCAACACAGGGGATACCCGCAAAGCCATCGAGAGATGCTGCAGGCTTCCAAAGCTACTGACCTCCAGTGGGCCCTCATGTTATTTCAGATGGAAAGTTTAAGGCAGACAGAAAAGTAGAGGCAAGCACAAGGACAATTGACGATGAAAAACCATGGGCCATTCCACACCTGCAAAGGCTGCCCTGGACAGAGCCTTGGTGTTCAGAGCAAGGGCGACTGCCAAAGGAGAGATGTCCTTCAGGCATTCCAGCTCTGCAAGTATGTGACCAACAACTGGCATTCAAGAAAAAAGGTGGAAGGAGTTGCCCTTGGGAACAATTTCTAATTATCCCTATGCACCATGGCACAGTACCCAAACTCCTATGACAGTGCAGGTCAGGATTCCACTGTCGCCCAGAAGCGAAACTCAACCCTTGGATTCCTGCCTGAGCCTCAGCCCTCAGAAGTGTCTTGGGGCCTGTGTTTGAGGAAGGAGAATGACACGAGAAGAGTGACTAACCGCACTGGCTCCAGTGATGCAGGCCATCAAATTCACCATCATGGCTGGCTTTGTGCTGACAATGGTATCCTCAATCAGATCCTTTATAGTGGACAGATCCGCTCTCCCTTCATCCTTCTCTCCGTAAATCAAGAGGAAATGCAGGAAAGTCATAAAAGAAAGGACATATTTACAGCTCCACCTGCATCTCAAGCCTCTAATACGCTACACAGTCATTCTCCCAGTAATAACCTCCCAGATACTCTTCCCATGATCCATACTTGCCACCCTCAGTGCCTAAAGCTTCTGTGTAGCAGCTGCAGGCAAACACAAGGCTTTCTAAATGAAACAAATTAAGCCTCTGCTTCTGTAGTTTACAGGTGCAAATTTTTACAATATAGCTTTCATAGTTTGTCACCACCTCATGAGAAGGTGCCACCACACTTTAGGGAAAACAGCCAAATTCCTATATCTGCTCAGGATAAAGTAACAAAGGTCTCAATAAAACAACAAATCAACCAACCTGTTTGGATCACGGAAGTGCAAGCACATTCCACATTGTGTTCATTAAACCTCTAACTCAGGAATTGTCTACACTAATCTCTTAAATTTTAATTAATCCCTTCAAAAAAAAAAACCCAACCAAACTTAACCAACAAAACCAAGCCAACACAACAACAACAAACACCACCTCACAGAAAGAGTGGCAACCCAGCTTGTTTTGCAGCTCTACATCTGACAAGAGCAGGAAGAACCTACATAGAGAGAAGGCCTTCAACAGATACTGGTACCACTTCAGCCCTCTTGAGGATGCTGTTTTGACACAGCTGATCTAGTATTGATTCCAGGATGAAAGAATCCCCTCCACTGACCTAAAGGGCCATGGCAATGAGTTGCCAACCCTTCTCCATAGCAGCCTGCCTTCTAGCTGTTTCTGCTCCTTCCTCCATTTACAGTCAGCCTCCTACTGTTAGTCACTCACCTCAGGAAGCTCGAGCCGTGGAAGAACCAAAAGGTCCAAGTCTGGTCTGTCTTTGAATGTCCATGACACCAGGAGACCCTCATTCTGTATCTCCTCCAAGTGGATCTCCACCTGGCCCAGAACAAATATCCATAGCTGGAAACAGTTTCTGTCCATTAGGTGATTTTTGCCCCATTCCAAATTCACCAACTGAAAGGCCCTCACACCAGTGCCACAGTAAAAAACCAGAACTAAGAACACAAGCGCTCCCAGGCCTACAGGATGAAGTAGCTGCAGAAGCCTCAATGCTCTATAGCAAGAGCTGGCTTCCTCACTGCTATTGGACGCCCAGGCACCACCAGCAGGAAGAAAGATCCATTATTTCTTTTTCTGAAGAAAAAGCCTACAGTACAATCCAAAAATGTGCAAGAGGGCACCAACACATAAGATATTTACTGGGCTACATCAATTAGCCATTGCCAAATGTAAGCACAACCATTAATAAGTTAGCAGTGCATCTCTAGGAGATGATCCTATGGTCGAAAACCCATCCGGGTCTGCAACAACAAACCATCCTGTAGTTTAGCTGAAGTTAGTTAAAAAGTTGGCACAGCAATGTACCCATAAAAGCATCATTAATGTGACAGAAAAAGGCAGAACCACACAGGAACGGAACTGAACTGACCTGAGAGGTCTAGCAAAAACTGGATAATGAAATTCAACATAGTTCTCAATTGCCAGGTTGACATTTACTGACACAGAAGGTCATTGGACAAAAGCAACAGATATAAGACTCAGTGGCCACGTAAGTAACCAACAAGAGGTGTACAGAATAGACAGGGCACAATTGGGAACACCGTACTTGAAGTATTCCAAAACACAGGCAGGCATGTGGTAAAAGCAGCAGCAGCAAGATCTCGATTAGCATACCACATGCAACTCCTTACACGAACAATCAACCCAAAACTTCACCAGGTGCGGACAAGGAGACCTAGAAAATGCCAGTGAGTAGGGGAGCAACTGCATGAGATGTGAAAAAGGGGACCTTTCAAAAATGAAAAGCAACTGCAGCTGCTGCCCTAACTAGATTCACAGCAGGCACACTACATGCTAAAGAGAGAGCTCTCTGGAGGAGATGACCACAGAACAGAGGTACAAAATTTAACTGGAATGACCTGATAAAAGTAGACTGAAAATTGTAATAAAGCTTCTGAGAGTAAAAGGGTTCCAGAACAAGCTTTAAACTGCCTGCAATAGCATGGGATTGGCTTCTGCTACCGCTGAGTTACTTCTAATTTTGCCATGTCTATTTTTTCTTTTTCTTTTTTTCTTTTCCCTTTTTTTTTTTTTTTAATCTGATGCACATATGAGCACACTGCCTCCAAGCAAGATACCATCTCCAGCATCATGTCCTTCATCATCATGGAAACAAAACTACATTCAAGAGAATCGAATCCAGCCAGGAAGTAACTGTGGAGTTACCAACTGTTGTGATTTCAGAGTTTCTTTGCTGGAATAAGCTTCTCCGATATTCAACACACAGAAAAAGCCGTATCGTGCTCTTGTGAACATAATGAACTAACAAGCAAACTACTTCTCACCATAGATTTCTTTTTCACACCCACCACCAGGACACCATACTTTTACATATCCACAAGACATACCTTTCCCCTTTCATTATGCCATGAGGGAAATTGAATTCTCATTTCTTAAATACCCACTTAAAAGCACAGCATAGTATGCTGCCATGTCTCAAAACTCTTTGGAATTTCTTACATCTATGTTTCATAGCCAAAATCTGCAGATGAAGACCCAGAAAATAAGACTTGGCATGCAGATGGGAAATACTTGCCACCTCACCAAATGTTAAGTGACCGCTCACTGCTTCTTCCAGCCCAACGAGGCCTTTATTTGCACAGAATCAGGTCCTCCTTCCTTGATCAGCATGGGACTATATAGAGGAGTAAGGTCAACGTCTAACTTCTTATAACCCTTACCTGAGCCTGCAGCACAGCCAAAGTGACATGATACGTGTCCACAGAAACAGCAGCTGGGGACTGCTCAGTAACAGAGACAGGGAATTTCACAGCTTCAGCAGACAGATGGCAGCACAGCACCTAAGAAGAAAAGGAAAAGATGAGTTTATATCCTGGCAAGAGGCAAGCATGTTATTCTCACCAAGTTCCATACTGCAAACCTGCCACTTCAGACCCTGTGCTGTGACAAGAGCTCTCTTCTGCTTTCCACAGTAGGACCCTGATGTTTGAGTTCAGTATTCATACACCCTGGCTCCACCAACACATCTTCCCTCACAGAGCTCACCGATGCACAGCTCCAGAGCCTCCAAACAGACCTCACCCAAAGCCTCCCTGGTTCCACAATCTCCATCACAAAGGCCTAAGCAATCTCTGTAGAATGCACCATCAATGGAGTAACACCACACTGTACAATTCAGAACAGCAAAGCCTTACCATGCTGTGGTCTGACTGTCCCTTGCATGTCACACAACTTATATTTGCGGCTTGTGGTAACTGAGAACCTTCTTCAAATGTGATTTGCACCGAACTCTGCAAAGAGAGAACTCCATTAGTTCCCAGTAGTCAGAGCCATGCAGATAGTTTCAAAAAGGATGAATGATGTGGGGTTCCAGAGACACTCCAGAGACACTCCAGTCAGTTTTCACAAACCCAGCCAGCACACAGAGCTATCGCACATTGTAATTCTACCCACCTCGGCTAGTCCGTATAGAGAAAGGAAACAAGGTGTCCTGTTAAAGTTTGCTTTCACAAACAGATATAAGCACCTCCAGGAAAGTCCAAATCTCATCCAGAATCTCACATAAGACAAAGTCCTTTAGGATAACTGCCAGACCCTGCTTCAGAGAACAGCTTTTAGGGTTTAGAAAGCATGTCTGCTTTCTGAGCAGACAAGCTCCAGACAAGGAGCAGCTGCAGCAGAAACTGAAGTGTGGCCCCCCAGGGGCCCCCATGCCAATTCAGCCACTGGTTAATCTTCCTGTTACAGGAGCCCTAAATTCTGGAAATTATACAGTCAAGTAATTTTGTGAGAATCTCAGTAATTCAACATGACAGAAAAGCATGGCATATCAGATATGGAAAACTAGCAACACTTTGACAGGATGACTATTGCATTGTCATAAGAGGGGTACGGAAGCAGAGTGTGAGTTTCTACAGGGGAAACGGGGAAGCACTAAGCCTAATGAGGTAAGGCACTTCACATTGAATCCAGCCTAGCATTTGTCACTTTGTCAAAAAGGGAGATATTTTTCCTATCTTGCTGGAAAACCCAAATACAACTTTGCATCATGTTCTTCAAGACTTTAACCGCTTTTTCTTCAAATATGTTAGCTTCATGCTAACTTTTTTAGCTCTTGATTTTCCTATACAACTTAAGAGAAAAGCAACCCCTTCCCTCTCACACGACAGAAAAAAAAAGGAGATTGCAATAGACTTTGGACTGCTTTGGACCACAGTTTCTGTGGGCATTAAGTCCTTGCCTTGCAGGCTACAAAAGCTATAACGCAATTATTTCCATAAGGAATCGTCAAAGCAAAGTCTCCTTCGTGAACTTCAAAACTACAGATAATACAGTGGTAATACTGGGAGATTAATGAAAATAAAACCCAGAAAATTTCGAAGAGATTGCTGTGGAAACATCGGTGACTACACTGTTGCCCCAATCCGCGTTAAACGACGCGTGGTAACCCACTCTGCCCTTTCCGCGCTCGCCCATCGCAGCACACTCCCGCGCAGGCCGAACTGAGCCGTCTGCATGGCTCCCGGTGTCAAATGACTCCTTCGGCCGAAGCGCCCCGCGAAGGGCTGTCCCGGCACCCGCGAACGAAGAGCAGGCGGGTGGGCCCGCCTCACCTCGCTGCCGCTCCCCGCGCTCCCCAGCTCGTGCCCTGCCGTACCCCGTGCCGGCGCGCCTGGCTGTTGAGAGCTCGCACCCAAGCTCGCTGCCACTGCTCCCGTAGGGACCTGAGGGCGAAAAGCGCCGCTAGCAGCGCCCAGGCCCCGACCTCCTCCGCCGCCGCTCCGCGCCGCCGTAGCGCTCGCATGGCCGTGGACCGCCAGTACTGCAGCAGCCAGGCCGCCACGGTGAGCAGCGAGACGGCGAAGAGCAGCACCAGCGCGGCCCAGCCCAGGTCCGGCTCCATGGCACGGTGCGCGGGGCTCACGGCGGCGCGGCGGGCATAGCGGGCGGGCTGCGGCACTGTTCCGCTCGCGGCATCGGGTACACGTGGCCTCGCCGTAGCCCCCCGGCACCGCACGCGCGCCCGACGCCGCCTCTTTCCTTCCGGTGCGGCGAAACGCGCGCGCCCCCCGCGGCCCGGCGGAGCCGCCCGAGCCGCGGCGCACCCACCGCCCGCTGCTCCGCCCCATGCCTGCGCGCAGGCTGTGGCACTCGATCTGAACTGCCGGGAAACCTCACGGCTGCTGCCGCGAGCCTTCTCTTCTGAGGAACTGAAATAGGAGCACAACCGCGATCTGAAAGCCTAGCGCACCGCGGCCTTCCGACGCTTTTCTCCTTACGTCACCCTCCTTTCTGCTGGGAGTCACTACCCCCTTCCCACCAGGCACGTAGGACACACCAGGAAGGCGGAACCTTTCCGTTCGTCTGCTCCCGATTGTGCCACTCTCGCCGTGGAGGGCACGTAACACGAGTTTTGATCACCTCCCGACAGTCACAACCCAAAGCAGCAGCGGCCTCTGGCCAGACATGCTCCCCTGTACCTCTGTGCTCTGCTTTCCTTCCCGGCAGTACCATCTGCCCGCCTCAAAGTTTGTTTAAAGTTTACAAAATCACTTTCGCATATGTCCACCAGACAGCAGAGCAGAGGTGGCCTCTAAACACGCAGCAGCTCCCTGCTGGGTGGCCATAAAACCAGAAAAAAAAAAAAAAAAAAGCCGTCAGACACCATTTCGGGCTGCCATACAGGTGCAGAGCACATAAAAGTTCTTCCTGCTACCGGACTTTCTGCTGTATCTCCCCTCTGCTCATCGACTCACACCTGGACGAACAAAATAGTGAATGGACATTAAGCCTAACCTGCCTTCCCCTCCCCACCCCCTAAAAATGCCCCGAGGGCCCAACACCAGTTACAGATTCCCTGAAAACCAAAAATCTCCATTAAGGTATTTTACTGAATTTTCCCGACATCTGAGAAAGCACGTGGGGAAACGAACCCGACGGCCGCTCGCTTCACCGCTCTCGCGCACTCTGCACCCCGATAACATGGCTCGCCGCCCCGCCGGCCGGCACTGACTGCGCTAGCCAGGGCTTGCCCGCAACCGTCCGCAAGCGTCACTCCCCGGACCCGGGCAAAAGGCGGTTCCGGCTGGGAGGAGGGCGGAGCCGTCGGTCATTCAGCGCTGCCGTCGTACCGGCTGCGCACCCTCCACTGGGACTCACCGCTCCCCGCATGGGAGGAAGTGACGTACAAAGGAAACGGGAGGGGGGGGCCAAGGTGGCCATGACGGTTGCGGGCACTGCGGGGCGGAGCGGAGCCCGTGGCGGGGCCGTCTCCGGGCGAGTGCCGCTCCCGGCGCAGTTTTGGAGAAGCACCGCGGAGGAGGAGGAGCACCGCAGATCTTAGCACCGGGGACAGGCGCCTCCACACTCCCTCAGCGCGGCTGAAACCGCTACCGATCCCGGCCGTCGTGCGAGCAAAGCTCCGCGCCGACTGGATGCTCATGCCAGGGCCAAAGATGGCGCCCCCGCCCCCAATGGGCCGCGAGGGCCCCGCGCATCCGGCGCCGCCCGCGTAGTGCCCGGCCGGGAAGGCCGTGGGCAGCGCCCCCGCCTGGACTCGCTCCGCGCCCTTGGCAGGGGCAGCGCCCGCCGTGGCCATGGCGGCCTGGCCCGCCGTGCCCCTTCTCATCAACCTCGGCGGGTCGCTGCTGGGCTTCGCGGCCACGCTGACGCTGATCCCGGCCTTCACGAACCACTTTCTCGCCGCGCGGCTCTTCGGGGAGGACCTCAACAAGACCTCAAGGCGGCCCGTGTGAGTAGCGCTGCCCCCCGGAGATGCCCCGCGGGGCCGGCCCGGGCACAGCTGACTCCCTCCGCTCTACCTTACAGCCCCGAAGCACAGGGCGTGATCAGCGGTGCTGTGTTCCTGATCATCCTCTTCTGCTTCATCCCCGTGCCCTTCTTGAGATGTTTTGTGGAGGAACAGTGCGCGGCGTTTCCTCACGACGAGGTGAGGCTCGTCTAGTGCTGCAAACGTGGCGGGCAGGGAGTGTCCACGGGTGACCGGGGTCCTGTTCTCTGTCCTGCAGTTCGTGGAGCTCATCGGTTCGCTCCTCGCCATCTGCTGCATGATTTTCCTGGGCTTTGCAGATGATGTTCTGAACCTGCGCTGGCGCCACAAGTTGCTTCTTCCTACCATGGCTTCCCTCCCACTGCTCATGGTTTACTTCACCAACTTTGGGAACACGACCATTGTGGTGCCTAAGCCCTTCCGGGTGCTGCTGGGCATGCACTTGGATCTGGGTAAGTTATGAATCACCAGAAGCTGTGATCCACGTGGCAGGCAGTCAGTGGAAGGGATCACATGAAGCACTTTATGCTGCAGAGGGAGTAGACTAAGGATTGATTTAAGTAACCAGTAAGAGAGTGGCACTCCGTCCACTAAACATTAGACTAGAAAGAACATCCAGAAACCCAGCACACATTCAGCTGTGCATAGACAGGCATCAATCATTTTCCCATGATCCTGGCAATATGGGTGAGTACTGGGGCACACCAGCACATGGTTGGTAACACCAGGATATTAGAAAGACAGAAACAGCGCTACAGCTGTTTGCCATGTCACAGCAGTTTGCCGCAGTCACAGTGCTGTACATACACGTACACATGACTGCCAACTCATAAGAGAGGAAGCAGTCTTATCTGTAAGCTACCACTATAAAAACTCACTGAGATTGTTAGGTAATAGATTGTTGTATAAAGCAGGAAGTGAGAGCTTCAGTGAATTGGTCTAGGGCCTGCTTTGCTTCCAAATACTAAAGCATTTGGCTTGCTCTGTTCTGCAGGTATCCTCTACTACGTGTACATGGGTATGCTAGCAGTGTTCTGCACTAATGCCATCAACATTCTCGCCGGAATTAATGGAATTGAAGCAGGACAGTCACTGGTGATAGCTGCTTCCATTATCATATTCAATATTGTAGAGTTAAATGGTAAGGAAAATAACAAACATTTGTGTGCACAAAAACCAAAGGGAGATTGAATTCCAGATTTCAATAACTGGTATTACTAAAAGTGAACCAGTCTTGTCTTATCACAAACGTGTTTGTTTTTGTTTTTGTTTTTTTTTCTATAGGAGATTATCGAGATGATCACATTTTTTCTCTCTACTTCATGATTCCCTTTTTTTTTACCACGCTGGGCCTATTTTACCACAACTGGTAAGAGGATAGACATTCAGAATTTGTTTGAAAGCATTCTTTCCCTCTAGCTTCTCCCTTTTTGAACAAACAAAACCACTTAACAACATGTAGGTGGAATGCTGTAATGTAGAAAGGCTTCTTGCCAGAACCAAGAACACGAAGCATCGATGGAGCAGTAGCTTTTCTTTGTATTAGAACAATTGTGGTCACACCAGCTCACCTAAACACAGAGAATACACTCTCTCCTGGCTGTCTTTTCATACCATATTCTCTGCAAGTCAGGTAGTGGGTCCCAGCCCTGCAGTTCTTAGAATAAATACCTACAATTGTGTTTACTATGCAGATCTGCCGCAGATCCCCATTGGCCCCTCACCTGCAATGTGGGCATACATTCAGTGGTTATAAATAGTCATTTTCATGGCAATACCAGTCATGTCAGACCTTTGCTTTTCTGCTCCATGGATTGCAGGTACCCATCTCGAGTGTTTGTTGGGGACACCTTCTGCTACTTTGCTGGCATGACCTTTGCTGTGGTGGGGATCTTGGGACACTTCAGCAAAACAATGCTGCTTTTTTTCATCCCGCAAGTACTTAACTTCCTCTATTCATTGCCTCAACTCTTCCACGTCATTCCTTGTCCCCGTCACCGGCTACCAAGGTAATGTACCAAGTGACCTATAGTGGTACTACAGGTTGTGTCTTTTACCTCCAACACCAGCTGAGAGAGGTGGTGAGAGGTGCTCTGTTTAGAAGTCATCAAAATGTATTTTCTCTTCTAAAGACGGAAGCTCACTCTGCCAGCTACAGTCAGATCACACAGTAAAAGTTTCTCAAAGAAGTGAACTTTTTGACTAGCCCACCCCTCAGTTACAGAATGATATTTAACAAGGTTAGAACATGATGATTCTAATCTACAAATTCGACAGAAATTGACACAGACTGCTTTTAATGCTTCAGCAGTGGGATCTGCTAAGATTTCACAGTAGCAAGCATCCTGTAGGACTATGCCACATCAGCAATTCTCTCTGTAGATGTTAGATTCTTCTGTGTTATTCTTTAAATTACACCGCATATATTGGGGGTGCAAAGGGAAGGAGTCTTCTTTGCCCTGTTTGAGGGGCTAGATACCAGCAGCTGCTGTTAAGTGCATCAGGTTATTCCTGTTTCTTCCACCACTGAGTTTCTTTCTCAGTTATGGATCTAAGTCTGCTTACAAAGTGATCTCTATCTCCTTGTTGTATCTGGACTAAATTTTAAATGTTTCTTTTAGGCTTAATCCTAGTACAGGGAAGTTGGAGATGAGCTACTCCAAATTCAAAACTAAGAGCCTCTCTGTCCTGGGAACAAACATTCTGAAGGTAATATGTGGAAAACATTGAAAATTCAGATGCATTTTGAGGCAGTCAACAAGTACAAGAGAAACAGGATGGGAGAAAAGGCAGAACTTCTGGGTTCAGTAGTTACTGCCTGGCGTAAATCTGGAAGAAAGTCTGTTACCATCCCTCACAGTCACTCAGTTGTGTTAATAATCAGTCTTTCAGAATAACCACACAGAGAAGTGTCCCAGAACCATCATAAGTCTGTCCCATCTTTTCAGTAAGAGCACAAGCAGGATTTCAGGGATGGTACAGCAAAAGGGCTCTTGAGCAAGATTAGCCAGTGAACACCAAACATACCTGGTGAAATAGCGTGCGGTATTTCTTTCCTCAGGTAGTCAAGATCTTGCACATAGTAGATGTGAGGAGTGGAACAGATGAAGATGGTGAATACACCGAATGCAATAATATGACACTTATTAATTTTGTCATAAAGCTGATTGGACCCACCCACGAGCGAAATCTCACTCTCCTGTTGCTACTCATTCAGGTCAGACAAAGGGGTTCCTCCAGTAAAAAGATTTACTCTGCAGCAGAAACAGATCCAAGTCAGTCTTAAGAGTTTTAAGGGGAAAGTAAAATATCATGCTCTTCACACAAGGTGCAGCTGAGCTGTGGAGCCTGGGGAGAATAAGAGGCTTACACCTCAAGGAGGGAAGAAATTCACACCTCCCTGTGCATTGAGAGCTTACTAAAAAAAGTTGAAAGGTCAGGTTAAGAAAATTCTCAAGGCAGGATTCACTGGTTGCAAGAAAAACATGAAGACAGCAAATTGCCTAGTCATGCTGACTCAAAACAGCCTTTTGGTATGTTCCTGTTTTTCAGTAATACCAAATAACAGTTTCAGAGCTATTGCCAGCAAAATGGACTTGTGTAAACATGGCACGGGGCTCAGCAGTCCCTCAGTCTGAGGGGCATGCGGGAGCCTTCTGAAGCCACTTGGAACACAAGGATGTGCTTCACAAGGACTGTCACTATACATTCAGCATGTGAATTCTTGAGCATAGTGTAATAAAAACACCCCTTTTGGAAAGGCCTGCATTGGTTAACTGCCCACAATAAAATCATTCTTTTCATGTTCAGATTTAAGATGAGGGATCCTAACTAAGAAAGAGACGTGTAGCCAGATTCCAGTTTGGGAGGAAGGACTTTCAACGAAAGCCTCTGAACAGGGTTCAGGCAGATGACATTGGGGATGGGAGAAGACAGGAAGTACATAGCACCTACCTTGATCCCAGTCACAGCAGAAAAGTCCTGACAGCACCTTATTGTAAGGATGCTGAATTTCAGCTTTGACATAAGCCTTTTCGTTGCTGTTTTATGAAATGAGGCATGCTGGCAAGCTTAGCAAATCCATTTGGAAAGGAGAAATCTGATAGCCTGTAAACCATTCAACAGTATAATGTTTCTGTTATGTGTCTGATTTTTACCTAGGTCCTTGGCAGCCTGATTGCATTTTCGATCCGGTACCAACTAGTGCGCTTGTTTTATGATGTCTGACTGGACTGTCAGAAGCAAGGGAAAGAGTTCTACCTGCCAGGCCATTTTCTCCAGTTGCTTGACCAAATGATTCAACTGATCTTATTCCCACCCTCTGAGAATCTCAGAATACCTGTCAAAACGCAAGCAACTGCTTTGTGTGGGCTAGTTTTGAACTGGGATGTTTTTGTGCACCAAAGACTTTTGTCCAATTCTGTGATGGAAAAGATTCACTGCTACTTGGACATCATTGTTACTAGGAGTACCTTTTAGAGGGGAAGCAAATGATAGCACTTAGGAAAAGTGGGAAAGATGGGATCTCTATACATCGAACAAAGACATAACTGTTCACCAAGAGAGGAAATAGTAACTTTCATTTCTGTGAGCAGAATAAGTAAGCAGGCCAGACTCCTCTCCTGGCTTCTCCAATCCTGTTTTTGGTCCATGGACATAAGAACGACATGTTATAACCCATACTCAAAACTCAGAGCGCTCCAAGAATAAAATAATTCATGGTACCCTTTCCCCTGCAGTGCTTTGCCTCAACAATATTGACATGCAGTGAAACTAGGGTATATGATCCATTTCTAGCTTTCTATCCTGTTAGGCAGCTGATCATTTTTACAGTAGACTCCCTCCTTTTTTGTGGCTACTGAGAACGTTCCCTCTGATGAGCTTTTAATTCCGAATACCTTTATCTTCTGTCTTTCTGGAAGAGGACATGTCTGGAACAGGCTAGCAGAGTAAGGATCACCATGTCCTTGTCTTAACAGGGTATCAATAAGACCCTTAGATTAATGTGGAACTAAGGCCCTGCTGACTGCCAATCCCTCAAATACAAATAAGTATTCATATAGCAGTATTTAGCACCACAGTTCAACACAGAATTGTAACCTACTCGACAGAAAAACATGTATCAGCCTGGAGTACCAGGTTATAGACTTTGCAAGGGTAATGGTGAAAGTGAAATAATGCGACAGCAGAAACAGGGATGCTGAGGTGGGTGAGAGTAGAAATTGCCAGGTCCAGTACCCTAATAGATGCAAGGGCACCGCACCTCCACACACCCAAGTCCAGCTAGTAACAAGGCTTGGAATGTATTACCAGAAGGAAAAAATGTGTCCAGCAGCACCATTCAACAGAGAAAACACACAGCACTCAAGTATGAATAGTACAAGTGGCCAAATCCTCTTCCTCCTCTCCAGCTGAGCAGTTTGTAACAGTCTACTAGTACAGTATATTCACTAACACATACACACAAACATTATGAAAACATTAAGTACCTGGCCTTAAACACTCAGTCTGTACAGCTGCTGGATTTCCTGCCATCAGGGCATAGGAACAGAGAAATTAATCTCTCTGCTACCTGATCTAGGAATGTGGCCTTCCAACAGGTACCTCTCAGGCATCCACCCCACTTTCTTCATTTAGCTGGCTTAGCCCTACTTCCAGTAAGCATCCTGCTGACCCCGGTCACTCCCATATCTGGTCCTGGGCCCCAAAGCCCATTATCCTACTCGGTCTCCAGTCTGGCTTGTTGGCTAGAGATCACACACAATTGCATTCCACCTAGCCCTGGCCCCTCCCTGCATGTGCTGAGGTCTTCCCATTTGCTGGAACAACTGGGTGCTCTGTGTCCTAATACCAGCTGCTGGCACTTAAGACCTCCACATGTACATAGGCACACAGGGTAGAGTCTGCTCACTCTGGGGAAAAAAAATACACAAGACAGCACAGACTGCAGAGGTAATTCTTACTGATCAGCAACATCTTACAACATGGCCACTTTTTTTTTCCTTCAATGTTCCCATGTTTTTGTCCTCTTAGTCCACTTTGACTCCTCCCTCTCTTTTGGTGCTTCTCTTCATAGATGCATATTATAAACCCATAATATAGCTCACATGTTCCCACAATTCGCTAAGAAGGATCTCATGGTAGGTTTTTTCACATCCCTACATGCTCTTCCCCCGGCCATGTGCCACCCTAAGGCTAATGCCCCTACACATAGGGATACCTCTCAGTCTGTAGGCATCCCGGGAGCCCCTCTACCTCACTCTGGATGGAAGCCAGGCCCAGGGACTGACTCCACCTCTCAGAAAGCACCGTGCGCCTGGACGGGCGGCACGAAGGGCGCTGCGGCATCGGCATCTCCTCCCGAGTGGGCGGGCCAGCATCGCGCATGCTCGCTGAGGGCCGGTGATGGCGCGACAGTACCCTACCAAGAGCCTCGGCGTGGTTTAAATCTGGCGCCTCACTTGCTGATTAGCCGGATCCCGTGGCCAGCACCCTCAGAGCAAGCGCGCTGGTATCACACAAGCGACCAGTCAGCGAAAAGCTTCTTCCGGCAGACGCACCAATAGCTAGGGGCGGTGGCATTGTCCAATGAGCAGGACCCTACTTGGCGGGAGGTTATAAAGATCCTGGACGCGGCATCTCCTGTCGTAGCGGTTCAGCGGCGGAGCGAGGCGCCATGTCCGGCCGTGGCAAGAGCGGCGGTAAGGCCCGTGCTAAGGCCAAGTCTCGTTCGTCCCGGGCTGGGCTGCAGTTCCCGGTGGGACGCGTTCACCGGCTGCTGCGGCGCGGGCACTACGCGGAGCGGGTGGGGGCTGGTGCGCCCGTGTATCTGGCGGCCGTGCTCGAGTACCTGACCGCTGAGATCCTGGAGCTCGCGGGCAACGCGGCACGCGACAACAAGAAGACGCGCATCATCCCCCGTCACCTGCAACTAGCGGTGCGCAACGACGAGGAGCTCAACAAGCTGTTGGGCGGCGTTACCATCGCGCAGGGAGGCGTCCTGCCCAACATCCAGGCCGTGCTGCTGCCCAAGAAGGCCAGCAAGAGGGGCAGCGGGCAGCAGTCGCAGGAGTACTAGGCCGGCCGGCCCTCCCGGCACCACTCAAAGGCCCTTTTCAGGGCCACCCCATTGCTCACCGGAAGAGCTGCGATCTGCGGTGGAGGGAAGGGAAAGAGCGGCGTGGCCGGCCGTGGCTGCCGGGGGGCGGGCAGGAACCGGCCCGGGGCCAGTCAAACACTGAATGCGAGAGCTGCTCCGTAAGAACCCGTTAATTTAACTCTTACCGCTGGTACATTCAGTGGACGTTGCCCAGAAAATAAAACTGCTTTATTTGCAGAACAGGACCCCCGTACAGTGCCGTTTCAGTGTTTCTACAAGGCACTGTAACAATCAAATCCTACTGAGAGGATGCTGACCTAGTAGCAAGTGCTGGAAGCCACAGTAACTGAAATTTGGGCTTCTGCTTCAGCTCCCTCTTCACTGGCTATTCTAGCTAACTGCTCTCATGACCTTTATGGACAAACATACAAGGGAAACCAAAATGGCTGGCTGCTCCCTCATTTAATACCAGCCAGTCAGCAAATCTGCATATGATAACAGCAAACTTTATTTACCGTCACTAAGACCAACGGTGAATGTAGCATCTCTGCTAGTTTACTATAAGGAACATACCATCAGGAACCTAATAGGAGCGTTCAGTGATCCAGTGAGTTAAAAGGCCCAAATAAGAACTGAAAGCACTTGTCACAGTACAGCATTTTAGTACCAGCACAGCTGAGTCTCCAATTATAACCTAATGAGCACTTCGATCCTGAATGGAATTGAACACTTAAAGCCTTTCATTTTATTTTTAATTTTTTCTTTTATCTTCCTAGCTACAAAAATTGTTGACAATACTTCAAAGAGACACTTAACAACTTAAAGAAATGTGGAGAGGGATGAAAACTCGAGGAGGAGAAACAGTTAACTTGGTATTTTAGGCTTTTTGCACCCAAACACCAGGTAAGACTGGTGTGAATGTTGGAATAAATCCATCCAGAGGATCATGATGTAGCTTGCAAAGACTTGTAGCTAGAGTTGTAGCACTGCTGCTGGCCAAACCCCAGGTTCAGCGGGCATCATTGAGCTGCCTTGCCACACTAAGGATATGCTTTGCTCCCTTGCTTAGAAGTAAACTAGCTAGTTCAACACCCAGGTTCTCTGCAGCTTCCTGGGCCTGACCGGGAACATTCTTGGCTGTGATGCCAACATGCTGCACGTCATCATTTGGTCCATCTTCATTCTGCAAATATAAACACCTCAAAGTAAGGCAGCAGGAAAACAGTGGGCAAGGAATTAAGACACCCATGAAACAGGATAAAATGTAGTCTGAGGAGCCTCAAGAACAGTGTGCTGTTACAGCTAACAAGAAAGCAGACCAGATAGAATCTATTTCTAAGGGCCTGGTTTTTGCCATTTAGTTTCAGTTTTGAATTTTTAAACCACCGTGGTTCACACACCTGATGGGGATAACTAACACCGGTCTGCATTGTCTCCTTCAAGCTATCAGATCCATCCAAGCTGTAGACTGCTCCTGTCAAATACAACTTGGAAAAATATATAGAATGGATTAATATCACATTAACAAACAAACGAGCAGCCAAGTACCCCCTCTTCAAAAAAAAACCACCCACATATACAAAGCTAAGTCTGAAGGGAAATGCTTTTGTCATGCAGTGGGATCAGCATAAATAACAGTACAATGTAAGTATAAGAAAAGTAATCCCTGTTAGGAAAGATGTGAGTTCTCAAGGAAAGGCTGAAGTTTTTTCTAGTTTCCCCACCTCCTTAATCACACTCCGCTGTCTAAAAACAGGTTTGAAAGGGTCAGAATCAATACTTTCAGATCTCAGAACAACATGAAATAAGCAGCAGAGGTGGAGGGGAGAATCTGGTATATATTACAAGGGAATTTTCTGAAAGTAGCTAGACCCATTCTTGTACTTCTGCTTTGGACAAAGACAGAAGGGTCAAGTTGGGAGACTTATGTGCCCTAACTGGCTCTAAAGATATCTGCTGAAATTAGCTTCAGGAAAAGATACGGAAACGTGCACACACTTGTAACATGTTTTCAGAAATAATCCATGAAAAACACCAAGTACTCACCTGGTCATCCTTCAGAAGGGTGTTGACAGCAACAGGGACGCTACATCCACCCTCCTGAAACACAAAGCAGCTGACAGTGAGTCTCCTACCCAACACATTCAAAGCAGAGGCCTATGAAAAGTTTAGGCTACACATAACCCTGCCCATGACTCTTCTGGCCCTTTTCAATTCAGAAGTACTCTCCTTTGCAGTTTTACAGAAGTGTAACAGATTTCCCATACTATAGCATCAAATTAACTAGCAGATCAGCATTTACTGCTGCAGGCAGAGCAAGGGTGCCAGACCTACCAAACGCTTCATAAAGGCTCTCTCAGCAATGCAGCACAACACAGTGTCTGCATCATGCAGGGCAGATACCATATTCAGTATCTCTTGGTCTTTGGCACGAACTTCCACCGCTAAGGCACCCTAGAAGAAGAAACACAACAAAATATAATAATTCTTCAACTTCATTCATCTGCATGTGTACTCAGCATTGATCATGAAACAGAACCCGGCAGCTCAGACCCTTTTCACTAAGGGAACAATGTTCACAGAAATGAATTACAATACACTCCACTGGCTGCAGCAGCATCCTAGAGTAGCTGCTATGAACAGAAGATCTGGACTTAGCCAAGTGTTAAAGATCATGCTGCCACCTCAAGCCATTCTAGAACTTTGCACAGTACTTGACAAATGCATTATCAAAATCACTTTTTCAGACTGAATGTGCAGATTTGTCACTTGCAATCACTAACAGATCACGAGCTCTGGTTTAGCAAGTTGATACTAGCAGGGCAATCCTGCATAAGCTCAGCCACGCAGCCAGCATGGACTGGAACAGTCTGCCCACCTAAAAACAGGAGCACTAAGAATGTGCTCCAAGACAGGTGTTTCAGCTCCACCCTGCAGGAGTCAGGACACCATGCACAAAGGAAGGAGCATCGCAGAGCAGACACTGCAGTAGCTTTGCACAGTTATCCTGGTGCAGTGTAATACCAGCCCTGCCAGAACCTGCCCCATATCTGCTGTGTTGCCCCACTGTAGCTGTGCATGGATTACCTTTCCCATTTACTGTTTTCCTATTACTGATAGGAATCAGCCCCTAACACACTGGGTAGGAGAGCAGACTCCCATTCTTCTAACAAGCTGTGCCTAGAACCATATAACAGCCAACAAAAGAGATCAAAGTATTTTTCTGGTAACCAAGACATGAGAAGTCTTCAGCACAGTCAATTACTCAGATATATCATACTGCTGCTGGCTTTCAGTGCCTTTAAGCATGGCTTAAGGAACAAAGTTGTAAAGTACCTGTCCAACAGCATACAGACAATCTTCAGGGCCTAGGAGCTGGAAGAAAGTAAAATCAAGAGTTAACTCAAGTTGCACTGTTCACAATAAAGGAAACAAGAGCGAGATTCCTGTCTCTACTACCAACTGATTTCATGTCAGATCAAAGAGATATCACCTCTCCCTTCCCATGCCTCAGTGTTTCCACCACAGAAGTGAGATAATGCACTTTCCATCAATTGGAGTGTAACACTTTGTGAATTAGCTAATCACTAAAATCTCAGCCTGGCACACTGCTGCATTGCTAGACACAAGGGCTGTGAAGTCCTAGGAAACAATTAGATTACAAACTGTTACCGAACCATGGAAAGCAGAACACAAAAAATTTCTGTATGAAGGAAAAAAGCAACCAACCAAAAAACCCACCCACTCTATTCTCAAGTGCCTCAAATCAAAGCTAACATGGCAATGGAGTCAGGAGATTGCATGCTTACCTTAACAGGACAACCATAAGGTCTGAAAGGCAAACAGTTGATAGTTCAGCAGAGAATGGTATTTTCTGCTTTGCTGTGCCTCACCTGGCCAATGCGATTTTCCCAGCCCATTCTCTTCAGCCCAGCAGCAGCCAGGATTATGGCACTGAAGTCTTCCTTCTCATCTAGCTTCTTCAAACGGGTATTTAAGTTTCCTCTCTGTAGAAGTGATTAAGCAAGCATAGAAACAGCAGGCAAACAGTCCTACAACCACTTTGAGTGTGTACAGAATCCAACAGTCTCCAAATGAGAATGTCATCCTGAAAGAAGTGTTAAATGTGGACAATTGTTTCTTAAAATAGAATTTTGCCAAGTACTATGGAATATTAATTCAAGCGTTGAGTCTACAAAGATATGCACATCATTAAAGTGCACTATTAGCACCCAACTCCTTCTGCACCGCAAAGAACTCTGATCCTAGGACTGAAGTAACAATGCCTTTTCTCAGTAGGTCAGCCACCCACATCAGAACTAGTGGACCAAACCACATCCAGGGTTACTGGAAAACCAGCAACATTTGGTCACACACCCGTGACAAACACATGGGAGGCACCATCATGCAGTTTTTCAAATACTGCAAAGCTTATCATTCATCTATACATTGAGCCCCCAGCAAGATCAAGGCTGGCTGCTTCTTCCTATCCTTATGAGAAAGCAGAGGACAAGATAGCTACAGTGCTACCTCTCCCTCAGAACAGGGTAGCAGAGAACAGCTTTTGAGGAAGCAGTTTGCACTTGTACATCAGGTGGCACAAATCACCCTTGAATCTAGATTTTACAAAAAGTTGTATTTTCCTGTTTGCAGTTTCACCCAGCTCCCACAGCTTGCCAGGAAAGGATACAATATCCCTGAATTCTAAATGAGGGAACTTCTTCTTGAGCTGAGCTGCTCTCCGAAGTGAACTGGTTCCAATCACACTGCAGGGAAAAATATAATCACTGAAACTGAGAACACTCCTAACAATTACCTCCAGTCAGATATATGACAGAAGTTTCAAGGAAACAAATGGTAACTTTTTTTTTTTTTTTAATTGAAATGAAGATCCAAAAAAAAGGCTCAGTGATTTGTATCTCCTTAACAGAAAGAAAACCAGTCCGTGAAGTTTAGCATAAAGCATGTCTGAAGCAACTCCCAAGGAGCCAATTTACAGGATATGCTTCTCATCAGAAGCCCCTAGCCACTGTCAAAGACTGATGAAACCTCATTTAAAGACAACACTTTTCACAGAAAAAAAGACTCTGCTGCCCCAAAATGAAAAGCCAGATGCCCCAGTTCCCACTCACGAGGGTCCAAGCCTGGCTAGCAGATCAACCTCGGAAGGAAACCGGGGTGAGGACAAAGGCAAAAGACAAAAGGCGCTCTCAGTTCCCCAGGAACAGTCCTGCTCTTTAATGCCGAACCTTCACCATG
>VZUI01034034.1:0-85981 GCA_013401135.1 Cettia cetti
CACTGCTGCACATCCCACACTGCACATCCCACACTGCTGAGCATCCCACACTGCACATCCCACACTGCTGAGCATCCCACACTGCTGCACATCCCACACTGCACATCCCAATCTGCACATCCCACACTGCTGCACATCCCACACTGCACATCCCACTCTGCACATCCCACACTGCACATCCCACTCTGCACACCCCACACTGCTGCACATCTGTTGCTGCACCTCACACGCTGCTGCACGTTCCACTGCTGATGCAGTGCACACACAGAGCTGCTCTGTGGGCTGCAGGCTGCCACACAGGCTGAACTGTGCTGATGCTGTGGGGGCTGCAATAACCAGCAGCAGGGTTTTTTGACATCCTATCCCCCCCACACATCCACTCTTCCACACGTTAGTGCCAGGCACCAGGGGAGGGCTTGCCCCACCCTTGACCGTGGGGATCACTGTCCCAGAGTCCAACAGACCCACACTCACTGAGGAGGCCAGTTCTTTGGCTTCTCCTGGGCATGGCTGCTCTGGGCCACCACCAGTGCTGGCTCATGTGCCTGGTCATTTCCATCACCCTAAATCAGACCTGAGCAAAATGCTCTGGTGAGTTTTGCAGAAGAAGAAACTAAAGCTTTTGTAAGCCTCTGCAAGGGGGCACTGTCCCCACATTATGGCCTCTGTCTCCTTTCCTGGGGTGCTTTGAGCACCTTCTCTCTGCAGCCTCACTGCCTTGTGCTCCAGCTCAGGCAATTCCTTCATTTTAAGCATAAAGTTCCATTCCAATCTTGCCCTTCATTGGGAATTGGCTAGGTGCAGGTGATGCACCGAGAATATACAGTGCACAACTCTGGAGTTAAATCTTGGTGCACAAAGAAAATTCTCTCTCCTTAATAGAATATCAACAGAGAAAAGAGAAGGGAGGTTTTGATTTGTTACTTGATGCTAGAACAGAGCCCCAAACTGAGAGGGGCACAACAGCCCCTCCTGATCCTGAGCCTCTTGGGTGTGTCAGAGACCACAGAACACCCCGGGCCCCTCCGTGCATCCCAGGGGGAGCACAGCAACTCTCTCTGCCTCAGTTTCCCCACAGCTGCCCTGCAGCTGGCCATTCTTGGTACCCCGTGGGGGAGAACCCGAGGGTAAGGCTCGATGTAAAGAAACTTTTTCCTCTGGAATCGAGATTTATGGCTGAGCTCGGGGATGCTGCGGGGAAGGAGAAGGGATGCGGCTGCAGGCTCCCAGAAGATGGCACTCGTGGTCTGCAGATGGAGCCGCGCTCTCCGAAGATGGCTCCGGCAAGGGAACCCATAAATAGCCCTGGACAGGCTGTCAGGCGGCCTGATTTAAGCACCAGAAATAGTGAAACTGTGGAGGTTTCTCAAAAATTAATTTTTCTAAAATGGGAGAAAGATGAAGCCGAGCCATTTTTTACCTGCTTCCCTCGCAAGCCTCTTCCCCATGAGGAAATCAAATTTAACTCCTTTGCAGCTGCCCCAGCAGCATCCAGGTGGCCTCTGGTGGAGCTGGATCCCATCGGTCCTGTCACTGCATGTGGTGGCTGTCACACAGCTGGGACACCCCCACCTTTCCCCTCCCCACTGCTGTCCACAGGGCAGAGCTGGCTGATGCTGCAGCCATGGGATGGGGCAGGCAGCAAAGCTTCTGTCCCTTGTCATCATTTACATGAGATATTAGGAAAAAATTCTACACTGCAAGGGTGGTCAACACTGGAACAGGCTGCCCAGAGAAGTGGTGGAATTGCTGTCCCTGGAAACTTCCAAAAGGGTGTGGATGGTGCCCGGGGTACAGGTTACTGATGGGCTCAGCAGTGCTGGGTTAATGCCTCCACTCCAGGACCTTAGAGGTCTTTGTCAACCTTAATGATTTAGTGATCAGGGCAGGGCTAATTTAGGAAGCTAGAGGTGATTACCATCCCCCTCCCTCCAGCTTTAGATCTGCATCATCTCGTTTACACATCAGCTCTAGAGACACACTTTAGCTTTAAGTTTGAGCATGAATTCTGGGCTGCTGTTATTCCTCATGCTGACAGCTTGGGCACGGATTTACTGAGAAGTCTACAGGGTGATCTCCCTCCTCACACACATCAGCAAGCACCTACCTCAAAACTCCCAGGACCTCTTTAGTTTCTGCATTACACTAATATTTCTCCTCCTGAGATCTCCCTTGAGTGGAGATCTCCCAAGTCCCTCAGTGGGAATGGATTAGCTTGGCTCTGAACACTCATGTCCTGGCAGGGAAAGCGTCCCTGAGGACCAGGTGTACCTGCAAACAGGCAAAGGTGGCTCATCCTAAACCCTGCAGCCCTGGCAGGGCAGGGGAGGCAGGCAGCCTCTAGGACAGAGCCTGCAGCCTGCTTGCAAGGCAGCTCCGTGGCCAAAAGCAATGCCCTGTATTTCCCACTGCTCCAGGCCTTGAGGATGGTGATGGGGTGGAGGAACCAAGCCCCTCCCAGGGCACAGAGGTGCTCGAGGCCCTGGGACAGGCTGTGACAATGCATGAGTTGAGGTACAGGCTTGTAGGGGTGCCTGGGGCCTCTGGTGTAGGAGGGATGATGTGGATTAAACACCAAGAGGGGAAGAGCTGTGCCAAGGATCAGAGCAGAAAAATTTAACCTCTCCATCTGAAAAAAATGCAAAAAATGGTAATTATGAGCTCACAGCCTGATGGAGAGATGGGAAGGATGTACCCAGCTCTGCCACGCTGGGCCAGGCCAGCTCTGCCTGCAGGAGCATCCTCCAGCTCTGGGACAGACACCCAGGAGGGGAACAGGAGAACAAACAAAACTGCCTCTCCTCCCTGAGCCCAAACCCACTCAGTGTAAATTATTCCCTAATTATTGAGCACTGACTGCCCCCTATAAATTATGGATCTGTCACAGTGTGTTGTTCCCCCAGGAGGTGCTGGGTAATTTTTGCTGTGCTTCTGCAGCTGCAAACCTGCCTGGGCCCATCAGCCCTGCAAAAGAATTCTCAAAAAGGGATTTTTTTGTTTTGTTTAGTGTATTATCCTGCTTTTCCTTATAAACAACTATTAATTGTGCAATAATTTAACAATTATTTGCTGCTTGAGTGTTCCCTCTTGGTTATGGATCCTGTTGTTAAAGCACCAATCACACCTACATCCCCTCAATTCCCTCCACTCCTGTAATTTGGGATGGGGTTATTGTTTGGCTTCCTGTACTCCAGGATGGTGCTCAAGTGCAAGCTGTAATCAAAAAGCAGAGACATGTTACTGGGGTGGAAAAAGAGAGATTTGAGATTTTACAGACCATGCCCAAACTGAGAATAAGATACTCTCCCAAAGAACATTTGTGCTCCACCTGATATTTTCAGAGTAGTAGAGCAATGAGATCTGGACAAGTCAGCAAAGTCAATAACAGGGCTGGGAGCAAAGTACCAGCATGATGGGAAAATAGCCATTATATACTGCATTTACATGGGGTTCTTAATTACAGATATCAATCAATTAAAAAAAAATAAAACTCATATGATCTATAACCATGTAAAATCAAGACACAAGGGAGTCCAGACCCAGAATATTCACTATGGACTTAGGCCAGTGATGGATAAAGAAGATCAAAAAAGCTTCTTTAAGGTAATGGAACGTTGTGTTTACTAAGATAAATCATATTTTTAGCAAAAGATCATGAGAAAAAATGGGCTCTAAATGCATTTGTGGGCAGACATCAAGGTGGAGAAGTTGGGGATGGTTTTGGCCCAAGCTCAGAAGGTTGGAAACTGGATTGAGGATATTTGAGTTTACAGCACAAGGACAGGGTGAGGGACACCCCTGCCCCCAGAGCCACCCTGGCTTTGCCCAAGTTATCCTCTGCTGCCCTCAGCCTTCCTGCTGAGGGATGCAACTGGCACTTCACCCCATCCTCAGATGCTAAAGGAAAAAGCTGGGACTGCCTCTGCCTGAACTGAGGCTGAGTAGAGCTGCAGTCTGCCAGAGCAGAACAGATGCCCCAGCACCTGCACCCCAGCAGGAGAATAAGGATGTGCAGGAGAAAAAGGGAAAATAAGGATTTCTGCTGCACTCTTGTGATCCAGCAAAGGAAGCATCAGGCCCAGTCATGAGGCTTTAGAGAATCTCTGCCTTTTTTTGTAGTTGCTTTCCAAGCAGAAAGGAGCCTTAGAAGTTTAAGGCTGGGATTTGCAGAGTACTTCCCAGCTGATTTTAGGAAGAGAAAAATGACATTGAAGCTGAGCAGCCCTGGGGTGCCTTGCACTGCTTTTAATGCATGTGTGAAAATGCTGCTTGGTTCTGTAGGATTTCTGAGGGAAAGAGCCCAAAACACACAGGCAGTCCAGTCCCTGCAGAGCTGCTTGGGCAGTGCCATCACCTCGGTGACACTTCCATAGCATCACTTCTCTGCAGGGAGGGGATTGCACAGCCCTCCTCAGCTGCACAGCCTGGCGAGGCAGCCCCGGGCTGTCTGGTGTGTCATTTGAGACTCTGCTTTCTCCTTGAGATTACACAATTACTGGCTGTAATTGTTTAATAGAGTCACATCATCGTCCTCCTGTGAGAGGCAAGGGAACTGACCACATCTCTTTGTCAAGGCAGAAATCCTACGAGTCTAGATTAGCCAATTACCGTAACCTACAAGTGTTGCCCAAGGTACTTTTGATGGATGAAACTGATTTAAGGGCCTGATAACTTGTCAATTCAAAACAAACAAACAAACAATTTCCCTTGTATGATGGCTAGAGAAGTTTTGGTTTTTGTCAGCTCCCCACTTCAGTTTTAAAGTTACAGGGGAGCCTTTTTTGCTTGTCTTTGTTGTTGCTTCTTACTCTGCAGAGCTCAGTCTTGAACACCACACTGCTGCTCAGGCTCAGGGTGCTGTGAGGTCTGGATGCCTGTGGAAAAAATAGCAAATCTGGGAGCATTTCTCCTGATCTGGATTACGTGGTTGAGACATTTGTGGGATGTCCAGGGCTGAAAAACATGAGAAATGAACTTGTTTCCTCGAAGTGCAATTTCAGGACCATTCCTGACAAACGAAGCCATCTGCTTACCTTAATCAAGGCATCTTGTTATGGGCTGGTCCTAGGAGTGAGTATTAAACATACTGTTCTGTGGCATTATTTATGACTTGCACTGACACCGCATCACTCTGTTATCCATACTTATAGAAAAAGACCCACTGTAAGTATAATTAGTTAATAAATCACCATGAGTGATAAACAGAATGATGGATGCAGGTTTCAGTTGATCACTTTTTTATTAAGGAGAGATAAATCAGCATCATATTGTTGCTGTAAACCTTTCAAATTGGTCAAAAATCTTGCAATGCTGAAATGCAGCAGGGAGGTGATTAACGTGTCAATTGTGCAGCAACAAATTGCACCTGATAATTGATATCAATCAATCCTTTTAATTTCTCTCCAATGTAATGGGTGTTATACATCATCCTGCTCTCCTGCCTCCTCACCATGGCTTTTGCAACCTTTCCTCCTCACCCAGGCACCTCTTCAGGCATCTGCTGCAGGCTCAGCCCATCTCCTGTGCCTGGTTGCTGCAGTCCCTGCAAAGCCCTTCAGCCTTCAACTAACCCTGCACTGCTCTTGGTCTTCTCAATTCTGACCCCACCTGATAGAAGAAAAGGCCAAACCAGCCCCCACACAACCTTCTGGCTTTATTATTGCTAATAACATGGGGCTCTGTCAGAGCTACAAGCCTCACTAATAAAGGTTGGGTAAAACTTCAACAGGCAGAGGCTGTGGACAAGTGATGGTAACAGATTGAGTTGGGTCCTGCCATCCATCCAGGTGTTCACCCCAGGTTGAATCAAAGTTTAGCAGCTTTGCTTTGTGTAAGAAGACAGGAAACTGGCAATGAGGGGGCAACATCCCTTCCTCCCAAGGAACAGACAGGTCAGGCACAGGGGGAAGCACTGCAGCTCTGCAGAGGACGGGGCCAAGCCAGAGATGCAGTGAAACCTTTGGCTTTGCACAAGCCTTTTTGGTCCCTTGGTGATTAGCCACTGCTTTAAAAAGTAAATTGTTATTTTCTTAAGGCAGGGCTCACAGCTCTTTTTGGTGTCTTCAATTTACCAAAGGAGAAAACCCAGAATTTAACCCCTTTTCCTGCACATAATGGCCAGGGAGGATTACCTACAGAGACTGAGAGCTGTCTGCAGTGGTTGCATCCCTGGCATCAGGGAAAGGCTTTCTCCTGCATCATTTACTGTGGGATTTGGCCACACCAGTGTCTCCTGTTGCTACAGCCTGTGCTCATACAATGTGAGGGGGACCAGGAGGTGGCCCAGAGACCTTCCCTGAATGCCTGGGCTCAGACACCACAGGGACAGGGCTTGCACCAAGGATTCTGCTCTAACCCACAGTGGTTTGATGCCCTTTACCAATCAGTTTCTAGTGCAAAATTCTGCCTGCAGCTCAATGCAGAGGTGGTTAAAAAGTGCTTAGGAATTACTTTCAGCTACAGTTTTGCCAGACTAAAACAGGGAAGCTTACTTGGAGCAGGCTGAGAGCTTGGTCTGTGCTGCATGTTCTGAGGAGTGAGGTGTGCAGCAGACAGGACCTGTGTGCTTTGCCAGCTGGAGAGAGCTCTGTCAGGACCTAGCTATATTTAGCCAGCAGTGAAATATGTGCCTTTCTGCCCTGCTCCCAAGGGAGTCTGCTACTTCCTCCATAATACCACACCACCTTTTATAGCCCATGTGCTTGCATGGCAGAGTCCAGCTAATTGGCAGGATATTATTGGATATTATTGGAAGCAATCATTTTTCTCTTTGCAACATGGCCATACATTCACAGCTCGTTCCTGGTGGTCAAAGCCTTTGATGCCACATGTACAGTTTCACTGGAATTACCAGGCATGTTAATGCCCTGGATTTCACTTGTCCACTGAACAAAAACCAAAGTAGAGCAGCTCTCAAAACGGAGTTGGTGGGGAGTGGGGCTTTACCTTGAGTCACAGGTGGATCTTCAGGGCTGTAATCACCCAATCATGTCCTCAGCTGGTGGCTATCCACAGGGCTCCATGGGAGTGATGGAGCTTCCACAGGTGGAGGAGAGGGGTGGCATCTCCCACTCTCACAAAAGCCTCTTCTCCTGCCCTATCCACATTTGAGCTCTGGCTCTTCCTGCCTTTTTCTGTTTCCTCGTGGTTTCCCCTCTGTGTACATCGTATCTGTCAGGTCTCATATCCCCATGACATAGCATCCTCTCACATTACACTTGCCATAATACAGGGAAGATGAATATTGCCCCATAAATGCCTCTTAAGTTAATGTGAAACTACATCCCGCTACATCATGTATTCAACAAGCCATCATTTTCCTCATAAATTTTGAGGAGCGTTTTACCTTCTTGAAACGATTGGCTTGTGTGTCCAGCCGGGAAATAATCACAGCCCGTGGCCTGTGCTGGCTGCAGGGGCTGTAAATCATCCCGGGGCAGAGCAGCCTCCCTGCCCTCCCCTCCCCAGCCCCCAGTGCTGCTGATTGGCTTTATGGCATCGGCTCAGCACCACTGACCCCGCTCGGCTGCCAGCCCCTAAATCAGCACCAGACTGGTGTCACTCCACACGGAGAAAAGCCTCACTTCTTCCTTGGGATGGAAAGAGAGGGCTTCTGATGCTGCAGCATTGATCCACTTCCAGCAATCAGCACTCAGGCACACATTAAACACTAACAGCTTATCACCTTTTGTTTTACTGGGTTATTTCAGGCATTGCCCTTTCTGCAGTGGTGAGTACACAGCACTGGAACCCCTCAAGTTCTGAATGCTCACCAGATTTTCCATTTTGTCCCGGACCCATGGAGCCCAGAGATCTTCCTGCACCCAAGAGTCACACTCCAAGCTGCAAACTTGTGCTACCCCTTTTCAGTGGGCTCAAAAGGGAACACTCTTACTTGGGATGCTCAGCTGGAAGGAGATGTGAATTTACAGAACAGGCACCACTGACCATTTTAACTGCTCTGTGAAGGAAGCAACACAAACTGTAGAGATGCCCTACCTGTCTTATTAAAATTAAACAGGTGATCTGCTCACTCTGGTGCTGTTCAGCACTGAATAGAGACCAGAAAAGCAGCCAACCCCTCCTCCCAATTCACACCAGACCCTTTTTTTTCTGGTAGCCACTGTGACCTTTAAACCACAATTGTGGGCTGAACACTGCAGCAAATGAGTTTCCAGGCCTCCCTTGGCAGCCATTCCCCTTGACAAAATCCATCATGCACTTTGGCCTGAACAGCTAGTTCCAGCATTTGGTTTTGGGGAGGCTTGTCAGGAATGACACTGGATAATGCACACTGTATGTGCCTGGAGTACACTTAGATACATCTCAGCATTAAATCCCTTATTTTTCCATATACAGCCTCTGCTGCCAGAGGAAGGCCAGCTAAAGCCAAGTGATAGAAGTTTAAATGCTGTTTTCATCACATTTTTCCCACTTCACCAAAGATTCCCCTCTCCACTAGCAGGGTCAGCCTTGCCCTGGAGCTGGACATGCCCATGCTCTTCAGGCAGCACCTCCCAGTGAAGCCCATCCTGCCCTGGCCACTGTGCTCATGCCATGTTTTCCCTGGACAGCTGCACTGCCAGGAGCCTTCCTTGGAAAAGGAAATGAATTTCCTCCAGGCTGCCACTTCTCTGCAGAGCTGCCTTTTGGGAAGCTTCAATAACACCAATTCCCTCCTGCATTCGAGTACCCCTGAACGAATGACCCTGCTAGTGGTGCAGTTTTTCCCTGTGCCCGCCTCCCCCCTTCTCCCTCTCCCCCAACTTTGATTTGATCAGGCCAAATCTGAAATGATGTGTGAAAGTAATGATATTTTGTAATTAAATCTCTGGTGATGGCGCCTCTAATTTGTGGTACATGCATTGTTCATAAGGAAAAAGGCATCAATTCATTTTCTGACTGGCTACTCCAGGGACTCGTAATTAGACCCAGTTCATCTCTTGCTGCCTTGCATATTAAAGAGCTACTGAAATGCAAAGGGAATTTGGGAAAGGGCTTTTAAAAAAAAAAAAAAAAAAAAAACACCCTTCTAATAATGTTAGCTCAATTAGAAACACTCAGGAATTTAAAAAAAAAAAAAAAAAGAAGGGAAAAAAAGAGAAAGTTCTGGATCATCCAGAAAATAGAGGCAAAATTTTGAACAAGTGGATCAGGGCAGGGCCTTCACTGACCTGCTGCAAAGACCAGGGACCAGTTTTGCCTATTCCCTGAGAAACTGTGATCTTCTCAGCATTGTTTGTAAAAGAAAAATGTGTGGCAATACATGACACAGAATCCTGTCTGCAGAGGCTACCCTTCTGCTCTGCCTTCGGAATAAAAGGGAGAAAACTTTGATTTCCTACAATTTGAAGAGAAACATCAAGGAAACACATGAAACAGCACAGTGCTGTGGAAAGGGAAACAAGGCAGCAGAGACAAAGGTTATTTTGTAGGGTCGATGCTATAACTGTGTATTTACACACCACATCATTGTACATTCACAAAACTTGCTGGGAATATTCTAAACAAGTCTCAGATGGAAAATGCTTGGTTCTATCATTGTTACCAAATAAGATAATGAAAGCAAATTCAGTAGGTACTGGCTGTAATGAGCAACAGCCCCCAAAGATTCCCCGAGCTTCCCACTTGCAGCAGCATGAGAAACTACATTCCTATCCCACAAGGATTTTAAGAGAACAAATTCCCTCCCTCAACTAGTACAAAGTTGAAGTCTCAAAAGCACTTATGTCCTGGTTATCCAGCAAAAAAAAAAGTCACTGGGGTCAGAAGAGTTTGGGTTTGACCTTTTTAACACTTTAAATGAATCAAATCTGCCAGTGTTTGCTTCCCAATGAGAAGTTGCTTCAATGTCAGAGTCAAACACAAAGATGCTGAAACAAATCATTGACATTTTCAAAACTTTTCCCTGATTTCACACTCACTCCTCAAGGAAAAAAACCCAAAAACCCAGAAAAAGATGCACATCTGGGGAATCTGTGTTTCCTGACAAAGCAGCAGCTTCTGAGATCCCTTCCCAGTGCTCTGGGCCCTAGAGCAATGCTGGCAATTTCTTGCCCACTGTGGCTGTTCTGGCAGCACCAGCTGCAGCAGGTCCCTTCTGCTGGTGGCCATCCAATCCATGCAAATGAGGCATTATAACAACTATTTCAGGCCCCAAACATCCTCAGCACCCCAACAGCCACCCTTGGGTCTCCTGGTGCACCCAGCACAGGCTATTCATCAGAGCAGCCCTCCCAGCCCAGCACAAGGGATGGAAAACAGCTCCAGCTCAAAGTGGGGGCTTTGTGCTCATCCTCAGAGTTTCACAGGAGGGACATTTATTGTTCCAGCACCAACAAATCCTTGGGTGGATTTGGAAGGGGCAGCTGCAGAAGCACCTAAGGAAGGGCTTCACTGCACACCCAGCTCTGAAATGTTCCCTACCAAAACAAGCCCAGGGAAAGGAGCAGGTGATGAAGAAGCAGGTGAGGAACCTGCAGGAGTTAGGATCATCTCTCCAGAGCAGCCAGGCTGGCACACACAGAGCACAGACACCAGCCAGGAACACTGATGCTGGGTATTTGCTGTGGGACCTTTCTGGGTGCAGTTAAAATGCTGCACTTTCTGCTCATGTTAAAACTGACAGAAAAGCAGTGAGCAGCTTTCACCTGGGAATGCACCCTGACCCAGCAGTTAACTGGGTGCTGCAGAGATGAGAAAATATCTTAACAAAATCCACACACTTCTAAAGAGAGCTATTTTGCTATTTTCAGTTAATTCCTCTGCTTTTATGGGGAGTCCCAGCATCTGGCAGAGCCTCCCAGCCCTGTGCCCTGCTGAGTTCAGCTCCCCTGGCTGGGCAAGCCTGCTTTTTCAAAGGAGGCTGCAAAGACCCTGCTTCATGGCAGGGTAAGACAGCCCCAGGGGGGGAATCCTCCTCCCTGCCCACCCCAACCCCACACTCATCCCCAGCCAGGGCCATGCTCAGGGTTCACTCTGTGCCAGGCCATGGCTATAATTTTGAACAGGGAAAAGTATCAACATCTCAAAACAGTTTAATTATTCTGAGAATGCTTAGCTATTAGCAAAGACAAGAGAGCTCAGGGCTATTTTTCAGCATTAATTTTCCATTTGAAATGAATTCCTTTTGGTTACACTTTTTAAATGTTTCTTTTAATTAGACGCAATTACTTCAGAAGAATTGCTTTTATTTCTAAGCCTGAGATCTCAATGATAAAGCTGTTAACTGGCTGAGCTGAATGCTGTGTATGGCTCATTTAGCTGGTACACTAAAGTATATTGAACTAGGAAATTATACAGTGAATCAGCTATTAATTCATTTTATGATCCTTTCACTCTAACATCCTGAATGAGATCTTTGGGGGAAATTTAGTCACAATACATATAATTGTTCAACTATATATATGCCACTGGTTTACTGCTCTGAGGTTACAGGCACTGCAGAGATAATCAGAGTGAACTGTGCAAACAGCATTGACTCCTGACTCCAGTGCTGCAGGGAGCATCCTGAGAGCAGGGAGAGGCAAAGCACAGGCCATGGACACATCCCCTGTCCAGAGTTGGGAAAAATAAACCTGAAATTCTGCTGTTTGATGGTCCACACACCAGTGCTGTCAAAGGAAAACCTGTGCTTTCCCTTCTGGGCCAGTTGTGCTATCACAATGTTTGGGGCAGGCAGGAGCTTGATGCTGACTGAACACCAAACCTCTGCAAACTACCTGAGAACTGCGAGTGAGGTTTCCTCCAAGGGTTCTGTCCCTTGGAAAAAAAAATCACTTCATTCCCTCAGACCATGTAATACCTGAATCCCAGCTTGTACCTTTCAAACTTGGGGCTGGTTAAGCAGCTTCTACAGCACCAGCTGGTGCTGTGTGGGCAGGACTAGCCCTGGTATGAAAAAAACACCAAAGGGACCCTGGATCCCCTTCCAGTGTGTCCATGGCACACCTCACCCTGCAGCTCTGCCCCTCCTTTGGGTGTCCTGATCCTGCTGTGTGGGGCAAAGATGCCACAGTGGCAACACACAGATCCCACCAGGGAGCAGGAGATGGGCTCTGACCCTTCAGCAGATCCTTGGAACCTGCCTGGGAAATCCAGGCCTGGGCTGAGCCCCTTAGGCTTAGTCTAAAATTCACCCATGTCACTGCTGGATTTTAGGCCACTGATGGTCTGTAATGCAGATTTAAACCCATCCTCACAGCTCAAGGGGTTACTAAAAACCTCTGGTGGCCTAAAACAAATAAGGATTTGTGTTTCAGTTTCCAGGAATTTTCCCATGAGGAAAAACACCAAAATGCCACCTCCATCCCACAATCAGTGTGGGAACCCAGCAAGAGCCCCATATCCCAAAAGGGATTTTCCAGCAGATCAAAAACCCTTCTAGCATTGCAGCAGGGCTTGGATGCATGTTAAGCAGTTGTACATACTGCAGAATCACCATATGGATATCTCTGTAATTGAAAATGTAATGTAAACCTTGGCATCCTAGGTTGTCTTCTGGAGAAATCATTGTGGAAATGTCATATAATTAATGAATTGCATCAGCTATCAGGGAAAAAGACATTTTAACCATAGGATCATGGGACTTTATTACTGTAGATGGACTAAATCTATATCTCCCAGCATAGATCAGTCCTGACAAAAGTCTGAGGTTGCCAGCTGGCCAGGTTTGTTTTTACTAACTTAGCTCTCTTATTATTTTAATGAAGTTCAACTGATGCTGCATAGAAGCCAATTTCTCTAAATGCTGCCAATAAATTAAAATAAAGATGCTGTGTGTGAAGATTGGCAGGTGTCTCCCTGCAGATTTTATCAAGCTTCCAAGCAGAGCCCCCAGTTCAGCAAAAGCTGTGGCCAAACGTTGCCTGTGGAAAGCAGCAAGGCAATGGAGCTTGGAGCAATTAGCAAACTTGTAATTAGTGCCAGCTCAGCACCTATCAGTGGGGGTGTGCACAGAGAGGGTCCCTTTGGACCATTGGGATGCAGGTTTAGGATTGAAACAGGGCCTTTGGGCTGGTGCTGGGTGGGAACATGGGCTGAATCTCCTGCCCTGGGACTTTAGCTTCATCAGTGTGAAGGTGACCCTATCCAAACCTGTATAAAATGCAGGATTCAGCAAATCCCCACTCCCTGAGGGACTGATCCCCTTGTGAGCCAGGCCAGAGGAGGGCTCTGGAGCTGGGGCAGAGGCAGGCTGAAGCAGGCAGAAGCAATGCAGCTTGTGTTTCCTGTGGCAGGAGGGACACCAGATGAGATTTGCTCAGTTTGGGAGTCCAGTGGCAAAGTGCCTCAGCCTGCACAGGAGGAAGTTGTTGGGTGAGCACTCACTGCAGCCTGGGCTCCCCCAGGCACAGAGCTCTTGCTGTTCAAAGCATCTACAAGAGGTCAGAGCACTCACACATCCTCCTGGATTTGGCTGCTGGATTCGGAGAGCAGCCATCCATCCTCCCCCCACAGCAGGGGAACAGCCCAGATCCTCAGGTGGCAGCCACGTTGTACTGCCCACACAGCTGTGACACCCAAATGTCCCCAAACCACCTCTGCAGTTCCAAGAGACTTGGTGCTTAGCTGTTCAGAAGTGTTTGCTCAATCCACACAGGGTTAGTACCCAAAAATGCACTGTGCAGGAAGCAGAGCTAGCAGGGTTATAACGAAACTATGATTAGTATAAATCGCTTCAGTTCATTAGCCATGTAAATTCATACTAATGTGGTACCCTAATTATATTTATCAATTAACAAAGCAGCTTGCTAGTATTGACATTTCCCATGTTTTCATACATTTAGTTGGTGACAAGTTTCAGTGAAATTCTTTGAAAATTCAGAAAGGCACCTGTGCTCAAGCACTCCTGCCACACCCAGGAATCCATCCCAGGCTGGATAGCCATCCCTGAGCTTTTTGCTTTGCACTTTTGTTACATTTGCACTCATAAAATCAAGCTTATTATGGCAACTAAAACCACCTGAAAAGTACTTTCCTACTTAAAAAAAAAGTGAAGTTGCCTGAATTTTGCATAACTCTACAGCTGAACAGGCCCCATCCACCTCTGGTGTGATGAAGTCTTTGGCTACTGTATCCCATAATTGTCACCAAAGGCTTGTCCATCTTATCACCCTTTTCATAAGACAGAGGAGGTAGCAAAGGTTTCACAGCTTCGTGGGAAGCTCAGCCTGCACTGTGCCTTCCCTCCAGAATCTGCCTGAGCCCTGCCTGGCCTGCACCTGCCAAGGACACACTCCTGGGGATGCTCAGACCATTCAGACAAAACCCCTTTTCCCCTTAGACCGGAGCTGCAAGTGGAGTCAGCCTGGCCCAACTCTTCAGACCCAGCTCCAGCATCCCAGCTGGAGCTGCACGCAGACTCTTGTGCCCTAACAGCTCACACAGTTGATTTGTCATGTCCCATTTTCCCTCCTCTGCCTCCAGCAGTCCAGTCTCCATCTCCACTGGCACCTTCCTCCTGATTCATGGTGCTGCTTGACTTCATATCAAGCAGAGGATGGATATCTCTTTATCAAGAGAAATAAACCTCTCTCCAGAGGGGAAGGTGAACAGCCTATTGAAACACACAGCCCCGCTCTCCTTTCTTGCATTGCTGCTGCCCAGAAACATACAGCAACAAACAATATGATTCAGTAAAGTTATTGAGTGCCAGGCCTTCACATTTGTCTTCCAGTGACTCTTAAGTCTTCCTTTTCTCTATTGAGTTCCATCTCATTGACTTCCTATAAACACTAATATGGAGCCACAGACCTGCAGACATGCCTGGAATACAACCCACACCTCACAGGCACTGCCAAGGGCTGGGCTCAGAAAGTCCAGACTAATGCAATACAGCTACTGCAGCATTCAAAATCATGAGTCTCCTCCATGCCTCAAATAAAGCCAGACTTATTTTCTATTCATCTCCTTTTCATCTGTGAAATTCAGGAACTTGTTCTGCTTTCTGGGATTTTTCCCTTCCTTATTTTTTTTGCCTCAAATGGAAGCTGATATTTGCATGTATTCTCTCAACTCCCAAAGTTTTTCTTTTTGGAGAAAACCACTCCCTGCCCCACATGGGCCCAGACAATGAAACCACCAAGCAAGACAACTCACTGCATGACACGGAAATGCTGTTAAAGCTAAACCAGGCTCAGAATTCAAAGCGTGCCTCTAATTAATCACCAGTTACCCGGCGTCGTTGGGTGGCATCTTCCACCTTGTTTCCCACACAATGGGCTTCCTCCCCTTTTGTAGTCACACACGTTCCTCTTCCTCCTGGGCTTGATGACTTCCAGCCTCCTCACCCACCCTCCTGCCACCCCACCCTCCCATCCATCCCCCCTGTTGAAATATTAACCCGGGCTGGTGAATGGCTTTGCTGACTGATACATAAACAAGTGTCGTGCTCTGCCACAGCACCAGCCCTGCTTGCATCTGAATTATATCCCCCCTCAGAGACTGCTGGGACTGCAGGGAATGGACAGACAGAACTGCCAGGGAAGAGGAGCAAAATTAAAACAGGAGCTGAAGCAAAGCTGAGGGGAGGAAATGGCCATGGGTAGCCTGTCTTCAGCTGCCCACCCTGCTACTGCACTCACTGCCCTGACATTATTGCTGGATGAAACATCATTGTTGGCTCCTCTTCCCATGTTCCCTGCAAACTACTGCCCTCCCAACCCAAGCTGTGCTCCTTTGAGTACTTCAGTTAAATACTTCTGTATTTATTCTACTCACTAACTTCAGTATTTATTCTACTCACAACTGCTGCTTACTAGGCTCTGGTGCGAGCCTTTTACAGAAAGAACATTAAAAGCTGCTCTGTTGGACTACTTTGCTCTTTGGGTTTGTGCAGTGCACATACCAAGAGAATAAATCCTCTGTCTCCTTCAGACCCAAGAGCCAGCCCTCGTGCTGCTCACAGGTTGGACTTTTTAGCAAATTGAATCACGGGTCTCAAGCCTCTTAGGGATCTGATTAGGAAGTGGTATCCATGGCAGAGGTGAATCTACAAGCTTTCCTGTGATCCAAACCTGCCTGGAGCTTTGCGTTGGATCCTGATCCCTGGCTGGCAGCTGGGGTAGCCAGCTTGCTCCAGAGCCTTGTGCTTCCCAAATGCAGCCTTGCAGACTCGAGCACAGGTGTGCACAGGCCTTCTCACAAGCACTTTTTAATCCAGCACTGAGGGAAACAGCAGCCTGGCAGGGAAGCAGTGCAGCTACCTGTGATTCTTCACACCTTCACAACCTACACCAGCTCCCACGCTTCCCTCTTCTTTCCAGCCACTCTTTGTGGGATAAAACAGAGAATGTGATAAAACATCTGATGATGCAGGAGGCACCATCTGCTCCCTCAGCAGCTGCTGCTACCACTTAACCACGTTTCTCTATGAAATATCAGAAAACCAAGGTGACCACATAAGAAGCAGCTCTCAGGATGGTTGCAGCACAGGAGAGAGCACTTGTCTTGTTAGCAAGTCCTAAACCTACAGCCACCAATTGTCATGGCTTTCCTATAAGTCAGGTGAGGGTTTGGTGTGATATAAAACTTGACACCAGTGGAATCTAACAAGTTCCCAGAGTGTCCAGTGTGTCTCTACCACAGATTCATTGCAGAGCAGAACACCAGGCCTCCAGCACAAATCATGAGTCTGTGCAATGCACAGGCTGCAGTGACCACACTGAGGAGCACTTCAGCTTCATGAGTTCCTTGAGGAGAGAGAGCAGGTCTGTTCTCCGTGCAGGATCTGTCAGATTGCTGCGTGGTGTCTGGGCACAGAGCCTGCTCAGAGGGAGGCACTCACCAGCCAGCTCTGCTCCCTCTGCAGCCACCAGCCAAACCTAGCAGAGTGCATGCAGGAGCAGTGTCTGCAGTGCTTTGGTTTGCAGACCACAGCTGTGATTATGCTCCTGGAGAAGAGGATCCAACCCCATCCTCTAAACCATGCTCTGTTCCCATCTTTCCTGTCTGTATCCAGGGAGTTGCTCAGAGTAACCCACGTAGCACCAAAGGGGAAGTGCCAACACAGCCCATAGTCTCCTTCAGGAGTGTTAAGACACCTTTTTATTTTGTTAAGGGTCACATCCAGCTGAAGGGCATTCTTTACTCTTGTTTGAGAAACAGCTCCAGCCATCCCACTTCAGAAAGCATCCTCAGGTGTTGCAGTGACAGTTCTGCATGAAGCTCTGGTCAAGTTGTCCCTCTGCAGAAACACGTGTGAAGCAAGTGAGTCATACTTTACCCATCACCTGAATTGTTGCTCCTGTGGAGTCCAGTTGGAGTAAGATTCTACTGCTAAAGACTGAGAAATAGAAAACTGAAAGAAAGCAGCAAAACCTGTTAAAATGAACAGCAAACCTAAGTCTTAAAAGTTAGGGGTCCAGTGACATAACTGCAGTTTCTAAGCATAAAAAAGATGGTGGTACTATGATATCCAAGGAACCCTCAAGTGCAGAAACTGAAATGGTTCTGTGGCTTTTCCTGCTGCCTGCATATCCAGGGTATTTCACACCAAGGCAGGAATGGTTGAAATAGTGATCAGTCATTATTCACATAAGACACTGATGCTATCATGCATCATTTGGTGGTTATTTCAAATATGTCTGGTCTTAGGGGCAGATACAATAATTTCTCAATAGAGCAGCAGTGGCTGGACCCTGACAGCCCATCAGGACAGTCATGTGCTTTCCTATGTTAAAAGGAAGTTGGTTTGTGGCTTCCCCTCCTTATTTGCAATTTTTCTTCCCTTTAAAACAGCCTTGCTTTGATCCCATCTCTAGAGCATCTCTATTTTGCTGACTCCTCTCCAGGTGTGCTGGAAAGGGAGGCTGAACTGCAAAGAGTGCTCCCAGTTGAGTTTGAACAAATTTGTCAACCAGATTTCAACCACACGAGCATCTACCAAACCCAAACTACACCCTGGTAATGCAGCTCACCCAAAATCAGAATAGAAATGTGTCTTTGAGTCTAGCAGAGTAAAGCTGGTTTATGACAGTTTACAGAGCCTTGTAACTTTTGATTATTGGTTACAAACACCAGTGCTTCAAGTAAGGACACAAACACAATTCAAACCCATTGCATCTCACCAGTGCTCCTTCACAACTGTGGCAAGCAGAAGTTGCTTATAGCTTACAGAGTTAGCAATCCTTCCAGGCTCCAGCTCTGCAGCTCAGGGACTCCTCCCTGAGCCAGAAAGGATCATTTTGTTTAATGGACATGGCTGGCTATTTCTCCCATGCATTTGTCTAATTGCATTTGGAAGCTTCCTAAGTGGCCACTGTGGTTATGGAGCTGAGCTGGGATGAGCTCCACCAGCCCCAGCTCGGTCCTTGCAGGGAGGCAGCATCCCACATGTTCATCCCCACAACCTGCAGGGGCTGGGGGCACGGCTGGGACCCTCAGCTCTCTTTCTGCAGGTCAAGAGGGTGCCAGAGCTGCCAGGTCTAGCACAGGAATTGCTCTGCAAGAGCAATGTGGTGCCTGGAAAAAACATTCCATGCTGCTCTCCAACAGTTAATCCTGCCCTCCTCACTAACTCTGCAATTCAGGGCAGGACAGATCAATGGACAGCATGTTTTATCTTCCCTTTAACAAACAACCCAACCAAAGGTAAAAGATCAGTCATATCCTAAGGCTAGAAAAAAATTGCCTCTATTTTAAAACAGAGACACAAAATTGTGAATTGCTGCTGAATTTTTATGTTGAAAGGTTTTTCTTTGCTAGGAAAAGCATAACTAGATAAAAGTGAATAACCAGGCAAATGCCTTTCCTTCCCCCTCACTGCCAGGCTGTCCCCTGGCAGACTGACTGGAGCTGTCGCTACTCCCTCTTCCAGTGAGACAACTTGAAATGGTGTTTTTTTAAAAGCTCCTCTTCCCCTCAGACAGGGGCCAGAGGATGTAGCAGAGTCTGTGTGCTCAGGGAGATGAAGGTTTCAGCCCACTTTGGTGCTTCAAAATGCCCATCTCTGAGCACAGAGCAGAGCACTGGGATGAGCACAGGGCTGAGCTGCTGCAGCCACAACCCCCATCCTGCTCTCCAGCACCAGGCCAGTCCCTGAGCCCCACCTCAGCAGCCTTCCCTGCCCAGGAGCTGTTCCAGCACCCTTGATTCCTCAGGCAGGGGCTTTTTGTTCCCCAAAATCCAGCTGAGCCCCTCCAGAGCAGGGCTGATGAGGAGGCACCAAACACCCCACAGGCAGAGAACCCTTCAGGATGAGATAAAAAAATCTTCTCTGCCTTATCAGAATGTGTTCCTGCAGAGCAGCATGACCCCAAGACGTGCCTTTGGCATCAAAACACCTTCAGGGTCTACCTAACAACCATTTTCCATGAGGAAGGAGACTCATTCCACAGGGGTGCTAATCACCTTCCTAGGAGGAGAGCAGAGCCTGGATGCCACCTGGGTTTGCCACCTTTTGCAAACAGCTGCCAAATTCACCACTCAGGAGTTTCCTTGGGAGGTATTATTTAAAAATATCTAGAAAATACATTATAGATGCAGGGTCTTTTCTCTGCCAGTTCATTTTAATGTTATTGATGATTCTTTAAATCACTTATTTTGATTTTACTTTGAAGCATTTAGTCTTTGGGCAAAGGTACCGAAAGCAGCTTCTCAATTTATGGCTGCAATTTTTGCTTCAGCAATTCATAGTCTGAGCAACCCCTGCCTTTTTTCTACACCAGTAAAAGCAATTTTTACAGGCAAAAATTCCAGGAAATTTGAATTGTTTTTAGAAATTGTCCCTTACATGTGCCATACATTGATTAATCCTTCCCATTTTTGGAGCTGGATTGTGAATTCACCTTATGTGTAAAGCTGATGGAGGAACCTTGTCAACCATGGGCTTTCCTTCTCTTTTAAAACATCAGCAAGTTATTTAATGGTTTATTGCATTTTTCCTTTTATTCCCTAGAACACTATTGAATTTTTTAATGCTAGCACCCAAGCACTTAGAGATGCTCACAGAAGAGACCATATCCTAACCACCACTCATTTCTTCTCCTGGAAGACAGTTTTGCCAGATTACCTTAAAGTAACAAGCTGCTTTCACCAAAGGGCCTGGTGACGAAGCAAATTGCTACCTCTGAAAGGCTAGGGCAACACAAATACTTCTGAAAGCCAAGAAAACCTTAATATACAATGCAGCCAGGTTGTGCAATTGCCCATTAGAGGACTGCAGAAGTGACTAGCTTTAAATAAACGATCCCTGTCTTCCCATCTTCTTGGCTCTTCCAATCTTTGAGGTATTTGCAGTCCTTTTCTATCTGTCCTGAGTTTTAGCTCCACAAGGGCTGAAGGAGAAGCAGCTTTAAGCTGAAAAGCAGTTCCAGCTCATACTCCAAGAACAAGATCTGTGTCCCAAGTGCCTCTGCATTTGCTTCCCGTGCTGGGGAAGGTAGACATGCTCCTGCTGTGGTACTGCAAGGGGAGCCTGGAGCATCTCTGCTCTGCACTCAAGTTCCTCTGAAACCATTTGGAGATTTGTGCCCCAAAACTCAGCACTGAAAGCACCACCTCGGGGTGCCCAAGTCACACCAACAGCTCTGGAGGCTCTGGCATTGCCAGCAGCCTCTCAGCTGCTTTGCTTTGTCAGAAGCTCCTTCCCTTCCCCTCGCAGCAGGATGCTCAGGGATCAGCCTGTGCAAAGCTGTGGTTTGCTGACAGCTGCACTGGGAATTTCCTCAGTTGCAGCTTTGGGCAGCTCTTTGCAGAAGTTAACAACACGTGGCTGCTCCACCAGCCAGCAGCCTCCTGCAATGCCTCCCTCAGAGCATCTCTCCCCCATCCCTGTTCTCTGGATGGCAAATCTCAGGGTGATCTCCTGAACAAACTTTGGGCTCCCTGCTGCTGCCTGCCATGGTGACACCACACACAGGCAGCGCTGCACATCCCTGTGCACTCCAGCTTCCCCCTGCACAGGGCTGCCCACGGTGAGCAGCCAGGGCAGGAGGTGTTCCAGCCAGGGCAGAGGAAGGGAACAGGCTGTGGGGGTCTGAGCAGAGGGAGGTGGGCCCAGCCCCTGCTCTTTCCAGCTGCAGCTCCTTGAATACCAGGCTGGTAAGCAATTCCAGGAATGCTCCCTTCAAGAAATGCACCCCAGCCTTGTTCTCTGCACTGAGAGGTGCTCTCAGGGGGAAGGGGACTCCATTCCTGGGAGTGCCTTTCCCCTACTGCTCCTCCTGTGCTGAGCTGGCAGAACCCAAGCAGGTAAGGCTGCTGCACACCACGTGCCGTGACACACAGCTCAGGATGGTCTCTGCCAGACTGATTCTGGATGATCCCTGCTGTGATACCCCCTCCTAGCATCCTCTCCTGACTGAGCACAAAGCTTCATGGCTCATCTGTTTTGACTGGGGAGCCAAACTGCAAGGCCAGCACTGACGCAACAGTCCCACCATTGTCCAGACACCCGCGCTCCCTTCCCTCTCTCCCAAAGAGCACCTCCTTCCCACTCCCCTCCCACACTGGCCCTCTTGTTCTTTCCAGGAGCACCCCGAGGATCTCCATCCTGCCTGTTCAATGATTAACTCCTGGAGCTGCAGTTGGAGCTGGGAGTTACCCCTGTCCTGCAGTGAATGACCAGGAGGCAAGCAGAATGCTTTTAGCCATCAGCTTAAGAGAAATGCTCATCTCCCAAGACTGGATCAAATGCTGTCTATTTAAAAACAAAAGACTGAGATTAAGAAGGTACTGGAATCAAACCCAGCTCTGGAAAAAAAGCCTTGTTATGGTCATTCAAAACTCCAGCTTTTGGGGCTGACACCACCTACACTGAACACCATACCTTTGGAACATGCCCTCACATGGACTGAAAATCAATTTCCAGCACAGGGAAGCTAAGTGGTAATTTCTACTGGAATTGCTTTGCCAAATTCCTGGCAAGGGCAGGTTCTTACCACTGCCAAGTGTTTTCCACTGCCAGCAAAATTTATTCTGATTGGTGGGGCTGAATGGGGGCTTGAGCAGCCCCCCAGCATCCCTGTGCCATGGGGTCTGCTGCAGGGAGCCCTGCAGCTCCCCCAGCAGTAACCTCAGCTCAGGCGCCTCAGATAGCTTCTCCCAGGTACAAATCATCCCCTGACACTTCATGCCCTCTCCCCAGCCCCAGGATTTTGTTCCAGACCTGGGAAACAGTGAAAAGCAATCAAACAAAGATTTCAGAGTCAGGAAAGGTGTCTGCAGTGGATGTAAATTTGCAGAGGTGCTGGAGCTCTTGCTTCATAAGAGCCAGCTCACCCATCTTAAACTGAATCACTCTCCCACTCCTACCTCTGCTAATCTATAGCTCTTGCCTCTCCAAGCCTCCAGAAAAAAGAGTTAGACAAGACTTCAGATTCGTGCCTAGAGATAATCCCCAGGAACGTTTTTTAATCCCTAGAGCACTTTGCAAAACAGCATGAGTGTTGTACTGCAATTACATTGGAGGCACTGCAAAGAGAGGGTGAGGTGGTTTGGGTACTTGGGCACAGGGTATTAAGGCAGCCCTGGTGAAGCCAGGGCACAGAGCACTGCCACAACACAGGAACACTTTCAGTCCTAGGGCAAAACTGCTTCTTCAGCCAGGGCTCTGCTGCAGTGACTTCAACATCCCCTCTGGCAGGGGGAAGTGGAGCTGTTAGCCACTGCAGGCTGCTCCTGGAGACACCACCAACCCTCTGCACAGCTCCATACAGGGGGACACACCAAGGCCAGCCCACAGAGTGTCCCTGGGTGCTGTGCAAGAGGCCCAGACCAGACCTGAGCCCTGGGGAAGGACCAGCCCCTCCCCAGTAAGAATCTTTGCCAGCTAAATTGCCTGTGCTGCTCTGCTCTGTATGCCAGTGCCAGCCTCCCAACAGCAGCTGCCCTGGGGAGCCTCCCAGCAGTGGGGCAGTGCAGGCACTCTGTTCCACTGTGCACAGGCCAGGGCACTGCTCAAATCACGGGTCAGGGGAGCTGCAGGGATCCTCTGCCTCTGGGAAAATATATTCAGGCTAAAAGCAACTTCAAAAAACACATGTTTAACCTGAACCCTTATCTTTTATCCCTTTAAATATCCAAGCGACCACTTTTGCAAGCCTGAAGCCTGGACTCCAGCTACATTTATTTCCCTCTTTCATCCCAGCTGCAGCTCCTCAGAATTTATCTCTATGGTTAACTTCCCCTTTCATAATATTAGCACAGTTGAAGCACTTGCCTTCCTGTTGCAGGCAGTGATTATATAGCAAATTAACCACAAGCTGTTCAGTCCAAGTCCAGCAGTTGGAAAGATGCTCCTCTGAGTAATGGTTTGTGTAGTTGATGCTTTCATCTGTAATTTGCATTTGTAATAAATGCAGGAATAAAAAATGGGGGCCATATTTTAAAGAACAGCCTGGTATGGCAGGGGCAGGCAGGCAAGCTGATGGGGAGGGAGAGCCCTTAGGGGGGTTTGAGGGCTGCATCCCAGGGCACCACATCCTCCTGCACAGGGAGGGGAGGCACACACAGGCTTCCTCTGCACAGATCATGGCCTGCCTGCCCGGGCAGATTTTACACAAGGAGGAGGGGCACAAGAAATTGCAGCAGAAGTGTTTGCATTTCTTGCACTGACAGTGGCACCCCAGCAGCTCCCAGCAGTGCAGACAGGCTGTCTGCACGCCCCCAGCCAGGCTGGGAGCCCAGCTGACATCTTGCATGCCCTGTGGGCGCCCTGCTCATGATGGGGGCACAGCATCCCCTCTCAAGGCCCCTGCAGACTCTGCTGAGGAGCAGAGGAACACTGAGCCAGCTCTGCCAAGCTGCAGCCTGTGGGAAGGGGATCACTTCAAGGGGATGAAGCTCAGCTGGGACAAGCTGACCCCACCAAGGAACAAAACCCCCAAGCTGCAGGTTAATCACTGCATTGCCTTGACAAGGCTGCCCAGCTGTGCTGCCACCTCACCACACACCAGGGACATTCAAGCACAGTGACATTTAACCAGACAGAGACAAGCTGAGAATAAAGCTGAAACAGTGTGGGCAAGTGGAGATGCCTGGAAACAGGAATGCTGCACCAGTGTCCTGGCAAAGGGACAGAACTGGGGGGAGGAGAGAATCTCCAGAGTGCCTTGCTGACCCACCAAGCTGCCACATCACTTGTGAGGCCCTGGAAAGGCACTTGGAGGAGGAAGGCTCCTCTGTGACAGCACTGATCCTGTCTTTGCCTCCTCAGTTACTGTTTATCATCCCTTCCATCCCCATTTCTCAAGTATAAACCAGGTCACAGTTCCTGTCCAACCTCACCAGGACATGAATAAACACCTGTGCTAGTGATTCCTGCCATCACAGCAGCCACACAGCCTTAGGCAGTCCCATCCCCTGCATCCCTCCCTCCCAGAGCTTTAGAGAGCACCTGCCCTCTCCCAGGTTACCCCAAGCATTGGGGCTCAGCCTGCACCCCCTGCCTCGGTGCTGCCTGTCTGTATTTAGCACTGAGCCCGGGGCACAGCCAGTGCACCTGCCCCAGGGAGCTGTGCTCTGCCAGCTGGGGAGGGGTCCCTGGGAGGTGACAGTGCTCCCAGTGTCACACTGACACCTCCTGGGAGATGCTCCTGCTGACCTCACTCACAAATCCCAGGTTTTGTGGCACAGACCCACAGTCCCTGGAGGCAGAGAGCAGCAGATCCCATCCTCCTCCCCATGGACAGCAGCAGACAGGCAGGACAAGCAAATTCCCATCCCCAGGTGTGCTCAGCCCACACAGGTGAATGTACACAGCCCTGGGGCTGCTTCAGGGAACTGCTCCCACTGCTCTGGACCTGCCACTCCTGCTCATTCGCTGAGGTGGCCCAGGAGAAGCATCTCTGCTCCCTAGAGAGGACAGCAGAGTGAAGGCAAGGTGCCTGCCTGTGACTTGTTCCACAAAGAAAGCTCTATGTTTAATTAAATAAGGACAGACCAGAAGAGCCAGTTCCTTAATAAGATTTGGTAATATAATTATTTGCTACAATTAGGAACCAACAGAAAAGGCTCCTTGCTAACACTTTGGAGAAGCCCAGCATTTTAAAGTTGACTTGTCTGATGCCAGGGGCCAATGTTATCTTTGCTTCTGTGCAGCAGTAGCACATTTTTCAGCACTATACTGTAGTTATTACTTAAAAATCACACACATATGCTGTGGAGCTACTGAAGATATGTATCAGCCTTCCTAGATGGGCAACACCAGACCCAGGACTTAAGCTTCCCTTGTAAAACAAAATCCTCTTCTCACAGTGATGCTGAAGTTCAGCCAGCACTGGCAGAGGCTCTGCCTCTCCCCACACCCAGCTGTTACAGGGCACTTTGCAATGAAATAGCTCATCTTTCTGACCCCTCCATAGCCAAACACACTAATCCTCAACTTCAAAGGGTCCTACAGCTTTTACAGACTTTCATCTGAGTTGATACCAGCTGAGTTGGGACAGGCAGAGCCCTCCAGCTGCAGGAAATCAAGAGCAAAGCAGGTATTTGTGGGCAGGTAGGAGCCACAGCCTCCTGTGCTGGGAAACAGGGGCTCCTCATTTTTCAGTTCTCCAGCAGGCCATCACAGATAACACTCCTTCCTCCTGCTCTGCAGCTTTGAGAGGCCTCGTGCTGGGCAGCTCCTGCTTTGCCCGTGGCCTCCACGAGTCAGAGGGCACTGACCAGCAAGGAGGTACCTGGGCAGAGGGACAGGAGGGACACAGGAAGGGAACTGTCCTGAGAGGCCTCTGGGGGCACCCCTAAAAGAATAAAGGTGAGAGATGGATGAACAGCATATGCACAGGAGGGAAGTTACACACATTGCACAGAGGGGAGAGGGGGGAAAAAGAAGATTGAATCTTCCTGGAGACCAGTGAGATTCTATAAACATAATCAAAATGTAATAGAAACTTTTTGGAAATGCTGTTAGAAGGAGAAAGCATCAATCTTCATGGAACTCCACTCAACAGGCTTTCTCCAGCTAATCAATCACGGTCAAGACATGGGCCGTCCCATCTGTCTGTGCAAGGGACCAGGAGGAGATTGCTAAGTGCCTGGGCTGGAGCTACCAGCTCAGTACCAGGCAATTCATCATGCAGGAAGGGAAGGGGGGAGAAGGCAGAGAAGGAAAATAATGTATAACACTAATAAAGTTTCTCCCCCCTCCTTCATTCCCAACCAATTTTTAGTGAAGGGCCCGATCCCGAGGGGTTGTCAGTGGGAGGTGGGGAGGGGGAGATGCACTGGGGAGGACTCGGGGTGCCAGATGCTCTCCAGTAAACAGAGACAAAGCCATCATCTGCACAGCAGCCCCTGGGCACAGCCTCACTGCCACCCTGGCTGTTGGCAGCTGCCCTGCACCCAGCAGGGCTGGTGTCCCCTGCCCCTGGAGCTGGGGAGGACACCACAGGGACAGCGGGGCTGGGGACGTGCAGAGCAGACCCAGGGCAGCCTGAGCAGCTGGTGCTGGGAGAAGATGCCAAGACTCTGCATGCAGACAGCGTGTATTTCCCCCTAAATGTGCCATAGCATTTGTGGGGGCACCTGAAAACAGAATAAAGAGGAGTTGAAGGACTTGCAGCCTGTCCCACCTGCAGCAGAGGGGTTCCCATGTCACAAGTACATGAACAGGGCAGGGACTGACACTGCCCACAGGAGTCCTGCACCTCACTCAGATCCCTGCTGGCTCTGAGGTCTTGTCCCAGTGCCTTCCTTCCCCAGCTGCTCAGCATCCTCTGGTGCTGCCCTCATCCCGAGGGTGCTGGCAGCCAGGAGCTCGTGCCTTACACCAAGGGCCCTGATGCTGTGCATCAACAGGCACCACCTCCCCTGCTGCACACACCCTGCAATGATGCAGTGCAATGCCACCCCCTTCCTATCCCTCATCCTCCTTTCAAACCTCCTTGAAGGTTTCTCCCTTCCACCAGGTTTTTTGAATGCAAAAAGCATGTGGCAGCAGCCTTTGGCAGAGCCAGTGCTTTAATATACCACTAAGACACCCATGTACATCCCAGGTTTGAAATATTCTGTGCTACTCTTCTCATCAGACCTCAAAGGGCTTGACAAAACTCCCCTCACATTTACAAACAAGTAAGAAAACACCACAGGCTTTCCTTCAAGGACTCCTTTGACCTCGCTGCAGACTCAAGTCTGCTCTCTGCCATTTCCAATCCTTAATCTAACACCTGAATGGTCCTGGTGTGCATCTAAACACAGTGCTGACTTCTATATAAAGGACCTTTCCTTGCTCATTTTTATTGCACAAATATTCTTCCCACTAGTGTTTTGGCCAACTTTTGTAGAAATTCTTGCATATTCAGCACCAGGTGAATGGGGAACCAGCAAAATGTGCTCCCATCAACTTCTTAGAATAAAAGGTCATTTGAAATAGTAAACTAATAGAAATGTATGCCCTAAACATTTTTTTCCTTGCTCTAAATTTAATCTAGTGAATTGCCTGGGATCTACAGGTGAAATGCAAAGAGTGACAATAAGTAGATGAGAGATTTATATTTTCAGAATATTTATTGTTCCAGAGCTATGATCACCCCACACTTTCCCGTAAATATCAAAATTCTTCTCTTTCTTCATGGATAAAAATAGATGCCACATAAACATAGAGCAACACAGGATTTTAGCCTCTGTTGTAAGTGTAAATATGGTAACAAATTAAATAGAACTACCTATTAAATAACGTTGGCACCCTGAAAGTGAAGTTGTTTCATGTTTAACTCTTACAGGCTGCTCTGAGAGCAGTGGCAGGAAGATGCAGTTGAAGCATTGTAATGGATTTCCTGCTGGTGTCAGTCCCATCAGGTGACACTACTTGTCCTCTTCTGTCACAGCTCACTTCTCCCCTTTTCAGACCCCTACAATAAAAATGCCAGGCCAAAATTTTCCTGGGCTTTGCTACCATGAGAATACAGTGCAAAACCCTGCTCAGGCTACAGACACAGCAGGAGAGGAAACAGCTCAAAAACTTGAAGTTGCTTGAAACTTACCGATTTATCAGTCACTAGGAACTTAAAGCACTAAGACATGGTTTGTAGCCACCTCACCTACTCCTCTCTGTGCTTTTAAGCACAGAGCAGACTGATTCCTTAAGTCTTAAGGTGCTTGTAACCAGAGCTAGTAACTTATTAACCCTGTGCTGCCAGAGCCTGAACATAAGGCACAGCTCAGCAAAAACCAAGCTGGGGATGCCTCCAGCCCAAGAGGGATGTCCACTACTCCTTACTGAATTCAGGTCACATCCCCCCAGCTCTCACAGGGAAATTTTAGCAGAGCTGCCACCACCAAGTCCTGGAGAACACAAGGCAGGGATGGATCATTGCTTGAGCCCTCTGAGGGCACACAAGACCAGAGACTTCCTTCCCTGACTGCAAAAGCCAGGCACAACCCTCTGGGAAAGCAGTCAGTTAGCACAGCCATAGCTCTGCTCAGATGTGCTCCCCTTCTCCTCCTCTCAGACAACAAGAGAAGGCACCTCATGCCAGAGAAACCAGAGGGGACACACAGCCCTCAGACCCCTTCAGGGTGCAGCATCCCCAAACACTGCACCTCTCCCAAAGCCCTGTCCTTGCTCCAGCTGCTCCCCAGGCAAACCAGGTCCTCCTGCCCCATTGACTCCTTCTTACATCATCCCTCTCCTTTGTTCACCTGGAAGGGGAGGAGACCTCCTGCCATCCTGGGATGCTGCTGTGGGCTGCGGGGTGTCTGCAGGAGCTCTCCCCACCCCAGGTGAGCACAGGTCCAGCCTGGCATGGCCAATTTAGGTGGCAGCACTAGGGACAGGTTTCCTGCACACAAACTCTTCTTTAGTTATGTGCCCTTATTCCCAAACCATAACTCCCTCCCTAATTACCATGAACGTAAATGACCTCTGGTGTAAGGTTTATTGTAATGATAATTGAGCTGTGGGTTTTTAATAACAACCTCCTGGGTTTTCCACTTGATTTCCTGATTTGCTTTAGATTTCCAGGAACACATATAAGGGTCTGAGGCTTCACCAGGCTGTTTGTATCAAGTCTCACCATGACCTTCACTGGTTCTTCAGGCTAGAGTGTTTTAAATGGTTAGATGCATCCAAGCTTTTGGGTTTTCAAGGGGTCTTAGGGATTTTGGCCATGTGACATGACTTCCACATGCTTGCTGTGGGATGGGGATAACTGAATCCCATTGTCAAACACAGGCATTTTATTTTTTATCTCAACATGGGCAAGTAAAGTGCAGATCTCATCCTGATGGAAGATCTCATTGCAGATCTCATCCAAACAGTGACATGAAGTAACAGGGAAGGAGCTCAGTATTGAGGGTCAGGCAATTTATTGCCTCAAAGAAAGCTGGGAGAAGAAAATATATTCTGTAAACTGCTGGGAGAACTTAAGTAGTCAAAGCAGTGGAGAGAGAGGGGATCTCCAGGCAGTGGTGGACTTGGGTGCAGAAGGAAACTTTCAAGGCAAGAGGGGGAGATGCACTGTTCAGCCCAGTCCAAGCCATAGCCATGCAGAGACATGAAGGTGAAGATTTGTCTTGTTTTTTTCAAGAACATAAACAGCAAACAAAATCATTCTTAATCTTAAAGATTATTCAGTTTAAGTGGGAGGTTGTGTTTTTGCATTATTGCTAATAAAGCACACCAATAATTAATAAATGTTAACTAGTCCCCAGGGCTCTCCTTTTTTCGCATGTTTATTTTTGTGTTATAAATTACATCCATTTTCCACAACTCACTAAGCTGGTGGACGAGGAAAAGAATCCAAAAGAAGAGCCATAATCCTCAAGGGGAAGAGCAAGCTGTTGTTCCAATCAAGATGTATCCTGACAAGTCAAGTTGTTGAAACCCATTAATTAGCACTTTTGGAAACAGTTGCAAAGTTAATTATTCTTCTCTGAGATGAAAGAAAGCTAATTTCTGGCATTTGCTTTGACAGTGACACGCGCTAACATTTTTAGAGCTGACACCCCTCAAGATAAATGATGCTCTGAAGTGTGCGTGCAAACATTTTGACTGGGAGCTGCTGTGGCGAGCTGACGGCACTGGCACCTCTTACTGCAAATATTTTGCATCTGTTGGGATTGTGATCAAAGTTTGGAGGCTGAGAGGAGGGTGGGGAAAGTTTTTCAGTTTCAGGGAGGGTGTGGGTGACTGGCTTTGGATGGGAAGCAGTAAAACTGCACAGGCAACACAATCTATTCTTTTGAGATAACTCCAACGGGGAATGTAAACCTTTCTAGCTAATTGCTGACAAAAAGAAATCCATTTTTATACCATTGGAATTGACTGCTGAAGGATCATCTTCTCTTCAAGGGTTGGTAGCAGCAGGTGAAACAGAAGGTCTCCAAAATGAAGTATGATCAGGTGTTGGTATCAGGGGTCAGTGTCAGGTGAGTGAGGACAATGTTTAAAACACAGGGAATGCTTTACACAGAAGCTGCACTGCCAGGAGAACACATTAACCAGAGCTGCTCTTTGGAGATTCCCAGGCTGACAAGCAGGACAGCTGAATATCTGACCTGAGAAGGCAAAAAATCTGAGAAGATCCTGAGCTCCTCTGGGCCATCCCTGGTTTGGGGCACCCTGGGAGGGGAGGATGCTCTCTGCTCCAAGCCCTCCAGTGTGCTCAGCTCAAAGCACTCCAGAGCAATCCTCCTCTGACAGACAACCCTTAATAAATTATCAGCCCAATGCATCATCTGGGGGCCAAACACCACTTCAGCAACCTGTTGTTCCTTTGATGAGATTCTTCAGAAATAAGAAGTGCAGGCAGGCACATGAAGAGAGGAAATTGGTGGTAGAAGAAGTATTTTATTTGCTTGTCAGTCAGCATATGGGGCAAAAAAATCGAGCTGGGAAGGTGATCTAAAGGACTCCTTAGTTGGTACACAATTCCCACACAGCAGGGCAATCAGGAAAGTGGAAACACGGGTTCAGAGGGCTCCATCCAATGTGGGAGGCAAACACTACCTTTTCCTTCAGGGAGCCAAAAAAAATGACATGTGCTAGCCTGCAGACAGGGCAGTAAGGGCAAGACGGGAGAAAACAGAAAGTAAGTAAATTAAATAAAGAGCTTGCCTCTGCGTTGTGAGGAGCAGGGAGGTGGCAGTCCTGAGCTGAGGCTCGTCCTCTGGCACATCCACTCTTTGCATATTCCTCAGTCGTACGGAACACTTAGTGCTGCACAAATTGCAGGGATTATTTTCTCTTAACTGCTAATGGATTTAGAGACTGCAGCCGGGGTAGTGCTCGGTAATTTAGTGCCCGAGGGGAAGGTGCTGTGTGGCAGATGAACTTTTTTCTCTGGGCACACAGAGTTATGGCAGGAATACAGGTAAAGGGGGAGATCACTCAGCAGTTCCTCACTTTTCTGTGCTGTGGAAGAGCTTTGGAGCATTTTTCAGCCAATGTAAGCAGAGATTTTTTCATTTATCAATAAATCTGTCTCCTTTTGCAACATTTGTGATAATACCAGGGTTCACTTAGCAGCTGTAGAAGAAAAGACTTCACTCTGTACAGCACAGAAAAATCAAAGATTAAAACAATTTGCTAATTATAGATGGTGCTATGCTGAGTTATGCCCTGAAATTATAACTTTTAAACCTCCTGTCTGATAATTTGCCCCATTTATTTAAGTATGATTTCAATCAGGATATTTATCAGCCTTACATTAGGGCATTAGCAGTTGATTTATTTAGCAATGCATATATTTATTTACATTTTAGCTTCCAAGTGAGTCACTCTTCTGACTTTGCTGTCAAAGGTTAAACAGTTTGATCCATCCTGGGGCAGACATAGAATGTGGAATAAACAAGTACAGGGAAAGTGCAGGCCATGAAAGGCAGGATTAACTCTGTGTTTACACCCCTAGCAGGCAACACTCATTCTGTGTTGCAAAACCAGTCTGTACTGTAACACAATTTTTGTACCCCCAGATAAGCAAATTACGTATTGTAATTCTTGTGGCAGAGTGAGAAAAGAAAATACGTGTGAAATTTGAGTGGAAAACCAAAGTTGGGAGAAGGAAACAGTGGTTGGAAACCCTTGGGAATGTGAAGTCGGGTCCAGAATATGGAAAGAAAATAAATCCACTTTCAGATACATTGTGGCTATTTTCTCAGGCCTCTGGAGACCATGCCCCAGTGTGTGGAGAGCATTCTTGGGATTTCTTCACACGTTTTGGGCTGTGAGGAGCTGTGTTGGGCCAGCAGCAGCGGGTGCTGACAGGCAGCAGGTGTTCAGCTGCCTCCATCCCCACCAGGATGCAGCAGCACCTGGAAACACCCAGCATGGAAGTGCCCCCTGCTCTTCAGCTCCATGCTGTCCTCTCCCCAGGTAAAATGCAACAGAGACTTTGTTCAAAAGATGACAGAGCCCATTTAGGATTCCCTGTTAAAGTGGGGCAGCTGGAGGGGTCGAATACCTGAGTGCACTGTGGGGAGGGGGCTCCACACATCCCTGCTCACTCAGGGATCTTCCTCTCTCTTCAAGTGACAAAGCAGTGAGAGGGCAGCAGACATCCAAGGACCACATGGACATGGTAGGACCACGTTCCCATCATTTTCTCCTCCATTTGGTGTGTCCTGGATGTGTCTGTGTCTTTATGGTGGGGGATAGCAGAGGGCAAATGTGTGAGTCAAAGTGCTGGGAACCAACTCTGCTGAACGGCTTGAAGCCAGCCCCGATGAACTTGATGATCTTAAGAGTTCTTTTCCAACCTTAATGATTCTATCCCCAAATCCTAGCTTGGTGACAACCTGGCTTCTACAGATTCTGGCTGTGAACTGGAGGTTTGGGGAAGAGGATGGGTGCTCTCCAGAAGAGAAGTGGAAATCAAAGTGGAGCTGTGCAGGTAGGAATGGAGAATGAGGCTCCTGAGCTGCAGCATGGCACTGCTGTATCACGATGATAATGCTTCCCTTTGGGAATACATCAAGGTCTATTTATCAGTGTTTGCTGAGCACTTTGGGATCCTGGAACAAGGTGTTCTGAGGCTTGTGATAAATGGCCTTCCTCACACTGGGATGTGGTCACAAACACATTCGTGTTCTGAAGTTCTAGAAATAATCCTCAATATTCTGTTAATTTGGAATAGAGTTTTTACTTTATATATGCACGTATTCCTCAATATACTTGCAGTAATTAACTATTAGCTAACGTGTATATCTTTTTTCTCTATCCAATTTATTTCTAATTAACATAGATAAAGGATTGTATTCCTTATTAGTGCAGATGGTTACTTATTTCTACTTGTATAATTACAGTCATGTCCTGGCTTTGATGTGGATCCTGCTCTGTTGGATAAAAGGTAAAGAGGTAAAGCACAGAGAAACACAAGTCCCTCTCACTGATCTCTTGTGCACAGACTTCAGTGCTTTGGAGTGATAGTTTTTCTGCTAAAATCACCTTATTGGGGTGATTTGAGCAAGACCTGTCCTTATTACAGAATCACAGAATTGGCTTGGGAGGGACCTTAAAGCTCATCTGGTTCTAATTCCTTGCCGTGGACAGGGACACCCTCCACCAGCCCAGACATGGTGACTGCAGCCCATCCTCTCTGGTTGTTGGGGATGTTGAAACCAGCCTATATGTGCCAAGAAAAATGAGGATTCCTTGGGCCTGGCCCCTCCAGGTGTTTATCAGCCCATCTGGGCAGGTACAAGGATCAAGTCTTGCCCAGAAGGGATTGCAAATTATTTTCTGTGAAAGGCTGTTTCAATCCCTTTAGGAGCCCAGTCACTTCTCCATGTTGGGGCATGAGCCCAGCTGCAGGGGTGAGCTCCAGATGCTGATGGGGGCAGCCAGGCAGCTCCACATCCTGCTCCCTCCCTCAGATCCACGGGGAGGAGCAAGGGGGGCAGCGGCCACAGCTGCCAGAGGATGAAAAAATTCCGCAGGAGCAAAGTTTCCCAAGGAGTCTGGAGTGGCTGCATGCATGATCCTGGGCTGGAAAGCTGAGAGTAGCATCAACAGGGGCTGATTTCATCAGAAACAAGGGATGCACCGAGGTGTAAATCAGGAATAACCTCACCAGAGTGAAGGAGAAATCAGTGCCGGCCAATGCTGGAATTGATGTGCTGAGTGACGGACGTCCCTCGCTTTTGGTCCTCTCTTTAAAGATCAGTTTGCATTATATTGCAACTCCTTTCACAAGGGGAAAAAGAAAAGGCCTCCCTGATTTTCTTGAAGGGACTCAGAGATAAAGACTGATCACATTACGCAGTAATTGGACCTTCATATCTATAATTGCATTGATTTCTCCTAAGTTTCAGGCATTGACTCTGGTGAGTGAGAGAGCATTGCAGCAGGGCACGGCTGCCAAGAATCCTCCTGCATTTGGGAGTTGTCAGGCTGGGAGGCTCACCATAGTTTGGTAACTGGCATTGAAAATTGCTTTATGAACAGTTTAATGCATTTAAGAGGGTAATAATTTCAGATCCTACCATACAATTTGTTGCAGTGGTGCAGAAGCATATCTAAAAACTTCCAGGGTGAAGGGAGGCAGGGGGAGGAGGGGAAAGAAGAAAGGCAAGCAGAGGGAGGGAGGTATTGCAAGGGGGTGGAAAACCTAATTGTTTTAATCATGCTTGATATTACACTGTGAAATTATAATTAACTTAAGAAGTCAGTCAAAACCAGTTAATAACTGTAGTGCAACGTGGCTGATTTGAAGTGCTACATGGAGGGGAGAGGAGCCGAGGGCAGCAAAGCTGCTGGGCTTGACCCTTGCAAGCTGGAGCAGCGCAAGGGCCCCCCAGGCAGCTCTGCAGAGGCTCTGCACAGGCAGGGACCAGCACACACAGCATCAGCAAGGCTGGTAGCATGAGTGCTTAGACCCTCCAACACTCCTGATGGTGCATTGGGAAGCCCTCTCCAAAGGAGGATCATCAGCAAGCTTCCCAGAACATGGATAGGAGAAACTGAGGCAGTGAGGGAGAAAATGATTTATGACTTGTCAGCAGACCACTTCCAGAGCCAGGGAAAGAGAGGGCAGCTGACAGGAGGAAGGATCAGGCCTGACTTTCAGCCTGTGCTGATATGGTACTTAAGCAGGAGCCTCTGGAGAGTACTCAGTTTGTTCTTTAAACATCCCTTTTCTTTTGCTCAATGGAGGGTAAATCTTTTCCAGCCACTCTGTTGCAGCCAGAAGAAATGCAGCCCTTAAAAATGATTTGCACATATGGGAAAATCTCAATCTTCTTCAACCAAGCAGCTTTATTAAAAAATCTGGGAGTAGAGGTAAGAGGAGAAAGAGCTGTGCAGTCTTCCTAGCCTGGATACCGTGTGTGTATAGGTGTAAGCAGGGTTAATGAGTGGGATAACAGTGTCCTGATGGTATGAATATCCCAAAATATATCTATAGATGTGGGCAGTGCTGAAGCCTACAAGAGGCTGACAGTGATAAGGGCAGTGACACTGCAGCCAGCTACAAGGATTGTGGCAGAAATATTTGTCACTGGGAAGATGCAGCCAGGGAAGCTCTGTGTGTGTGTGCCAGATTCTGCTGCCACTGGCTGCTGTAGCAGGCAGCAGCACTGATATTTACAGTCTGCAGGATATATTGGGAGCACTGGGCAGTGGCCAGATATCAGCATGGACAGAAAAACAGGAGAGAGAGAGAGGAATTAGAGAGGGGTGTGGGAACAGGTCTGAAATCTCTTCTTGGGAGATGAGCATTGAATAGCTGCAGATGATTTGTGGGGAGTATTTACCATGTAGTGCTGTGGAGGAGGGGGAGATGTTCTGAAATGGGGGCAGCACTCCCAAGTTTTGGGTATTTCCTGCAGCCAGGCTGGGTGAAGCACAGTACCCAGGCTGTGCTCAGCGTCCCCATCCTTCAGACTGTGGGCTTTGGCCAGGGATGGGCATAAGAGCAGCACAGCTGGGGACAGGACAGGGTCCTGCCAGGCCCAGTCCCACCAGCAAACTCACAGGTAGGGGATGAGGAGCTTGTGACCATAACATGTGCAAATGTGACAAGCTCATGGTGCTCTGGGTGGAGGCTCAGACCAATTTTACACACATTGGACATGAGTGGGACTCAGGCTGGGCTGAGCTGGCATGGCCCTCACCAGGCACCCTAAACCCAACTTTTCCATTCATCTCAAACCCAAGAACAGACAATTTGTTCACAGGATTTACTTGGTGAGAACCAGTCCATGCTCCCATCCATTCCTCTCTGAGCAGTGCACCTGGTTTAGGGGCTCCATGACCACTGCAAACATGGCACCAGGCCCAGCAGGGAAGTCCTGCAGCAGGGGTGGGAGTCTGGCAAAACCAGGCAATTTGGGATAAAGCAGGGGCAATTCCATGGCCAAAGTACCTGGCCCTGACTTTACCAGTTGTGGCTCCTGCTCTGGGGCACCCATGGAGTGAAGGCCCTCACTGACAGGTGGGGAAGGGTCTTCAGGCTGTGTTAAGATCTGGAGAGGTTCTGTCTCCCTGGAACATCTATAGCATGTTTTGGCCTTGCTGCTCAGCTGCTGGAGAGGGGTGGAGTGGATTGTTTTGGGTTATGTGTTAATTTTCACCTCTGGAAAATATTACAAACTATAGCTAATCTATTAGCTTAGAAAATATCAACAACTGGAAACTTCCTTGAAAGGCATCTGTCTGTCCACCTCCATCCTACAACTGCTTTGGTTGGGAGCCACGGGTACAACAACCTGACTGAAATCAAAACCCCCCAAAAACACTAAAGGGTTTCTTCCTCACCCTGTTTTCTTTTTTCTTTTTTTTTTTTATTTTATTCACCATCAGTATTTCTGTGACAACTCAGCCCCAGCAGCCCCAGGGGACAGGACAGAGAGACGAGGAGTGGAAGTGCCCTTTGACTAAGCGGGCATTAAATGTTGGCTAACAACCGAGAGACACCGTGAGACTGGAGAGGGGGGAAAGTTAAAAAGAAAGAAAGAAGAGCTTTTCAATATGAGCATTCATGTAGTTTTGACAGGAGCAATTTATCATGGCTATGAAAGGCGGCTCTGCCTCCAGCACTGAAAGACAGCCTGGTTAAACTTTTACCTGCCCCTGTGAAAAGGGAGCTGTGCCGCAGCCGGGAGGGGACTGCTCCCTGCTCCGGTGATGCATCTTTCCATGGGCTGGGGGAGGGAAGGGAGGTGGCTCCCAAACAGCTTGTGCCCATCTGTTCTGCACAGAAAGAAACCCTGACAGGGAAGGGGGAGGGAGCGTGTGAGCCAGCGAGCTGGGGGCTCCCGGATGCCCGAATGGTGTCGGGAATGAGGCCATGGAATGGGAGCAGGGCTGGGAGCTGCCCCCCAGGACAGGCTGCAGATTAGCACTGAGGGTCTCACCCACCCTTAGCTGCCCTGGAAGTATGAAAATCCGTGGAGCAATGCTCCCAGGCTGGACAGAGAGCTGACCTAAAATCCTGGGGTGGGTGGGGGAAAGGGGAAAATGCAGTGCTGGGGTGCAGGATGCAGCCAGAGGTGGTGTTCTTCCAAACAATTTCCCCTAGAAATTGTTTGTAAGAAACAGAAAAGATCATGATAATGAAAAAAAAAAAAAACAAACCCAAAACAAACCCCCAAAACCCCATGAAAACATCCCCCAGCAATATTCAGCTGAGATATTCTTTTGTCCCAGGGTTTGCCATGGGGGAAGGTGCTGGTTCTGCACCAGCTCATGGCAGGGATCCTGTGCACAAGTTGTTTTGTGCCATGCTCCTGTGTGGATTGACTATTCCCTGGAAAAATAATTTTCTGCTGAGAAAAATGCTCAATCTAAATTAAGGCATTTCACCACGAAGAGTGGATTTCATTGAAATTTTCAATGGAATGGTTAACAACTTCCATAGCCATGCTTTTTTCCCCAATAACTAGTTGGTATTAGGCTAAATTGTACTGTATTTTTGATATTTTATGTGCTAAAATTATGCTATTCAAGTGGTTGTATTTTACATTATGCGAAAGAAGCCAACCAATATAAAATAATGAAACTTTTCTTCCAATCAAAAACTTCAGGATTTCCCATTTGCCCCCCTCCCTTGATGAAGATAGGATGATATTTTGAAATCTCAGGTGAGCAATCACATCTGACTTTTCCCTGCCTGCGCATGCATCCATCAGCACTTGTCCCTGTTGAGGCACGAGTGGGACAATTTGTATTATTAAAAAGAGGAATGTGCTAAAATATTTCCCACGTTTCAGGACAAAATCCAGCCGTGCTGTTTCACCCGAACAAAATCCAGCCACCTCTGTTTGACAGCTAAACAATTCCCTGAGTGTGACACGGCACTCTGAGTTGTCAGGGATGTGCAGTCACATACCAAAGAGCTGAACTCACCTATCTTCCACCATTCCAGATTTTAGCTTCTTTTTTTAAGCCAGCAATCTGATTTCTCTCTGGACATAAGAGAAGGAAAGAGGGAGATATGACTGCAAAAGAGACTTTCTTCCCCTCTGAAACTCAAGGTCTAAGGCATGGCTGAAGCCAGCTGAGAATTAAACTAATCTTATTTCTTATCCTCTGTATGTTTAAGTCCTGTCCAAAAGCTGTTGATCACTTTGAGTCAGCTCAAAGAAACACAAGTTGTCTAAGGAATATTCTGAGAGCCCTCATGCCACGGACAGTGACTATGTAGAACTGGAAGCAGAAAGGGCATTAAGTGTACAGATATTCCCACCAGGCTTTTCATGTCATTAACGGGTGATCTTCCGACTCTGAAATAACATTTTTTCTCCCTCACATTTCTTATTTCATTATCCCCAGTTCAATACACATCAGTGCAGGATGAGGCAAACTAGTTAGATATATCAGGAATTATTTAAATTAGGGAGAGATGTATGGGTAGTTAAATACTTGGTCTTCTATTCTACCCTAATTACGTATCAAATTAAACTCAAATTATACCCAAAAATAGATGTAGGGAGGTAGTCCTGAAATTTCCAGGAGATATCAGTGGGAGAAAAGTGAAATGAAGCAGGTGTTGCAAGTAGATCTGAACTAATGCAATATGAAAACCGAGCAGGACCATCATTTTCCATTGTGTCCTGTTTATTACCAACATTTGCTTAAAATTTCTTTGCAAATAAGACCTGGTAACAAATGAGCGTTCTCTGGGCCTGGAGGAAGCAGTTTATTTTACTAATGCAAGAGAATTTTGCTCTTGATTTTAATGCTGCTCTGATTCTCATTTGTCTTTGTGACAACAAGAGTGTTCTCTGGTAATGGAGCAGGTTTGTCACACTGTCCAGCCACTGGGGAGGTGGTGGGGTGGTGCCTCTTGAACTGGAAAGAGCTCAGGCTGCTTCCACAGGAGTGAACATTGCTTTCATGCCAACGTTGTAAATCTGCACTGTCCCTGGCACATTACATTGGTTAAGCTAAGCTGTAGTCCTGATTCACTTGGTAAAATGGTTTTCATACACTTAAACTGCTTCCTAGAGGATTACAAAACTAACTGAGCTCTGAGAAGTATTTCCCAGTGGGGAATTTCTTCTTTGAAATCCTCTTTAGGTGGTGGACAAAAGCAGAAGGTCTGCACAGCAGCACAGTGCCAGCTTGGTTTGGAGAGTCTCCAGAGCCCGTGGCTGTTTCCCCACTCCCCAGAAGGGCTGAGTGTCCTCAGTTCTCTGGGAAAGGACAGGGCTGTGCTCTTGCACACCAGCCAAAGATGCCACTGCAGCCAGCAGTTGTACCTGGCCCATGTCCTGGCTCTTTACCTGCAGGCTGAGTTCAGACACCCACCCACTTCTCAGCTGGAGAGATATTTCTGGCACCAGCTTTGGAAAAAGCAGCAGATGGTCCCTGGAACCAGGTGTCCATCCAGGAGAAATGAGCAGCAAATTCTACAGCTGAGGGGAGCATCATCGTTTTGTTACTTCTGTAAGAGGAAAAACCTTCTGCAACCTGAAATAAAAACCCAAACAACCCCCCAAACCTGCCAGAATATTTATGGCCTTTGCAGAGCTCAGCATCCAACACTGTTATGATGTTAAGAATATCTCAGTGCTGGGGAGCAGTAGCAGCAGGTGAGTGAGATGAGCAGATTCTCACTTCCTGTCTGAGGTGTCTCTGCCCATCAGCTGCTGCTGGAGAGACACATGAAAATATATCATAAATGGGAGGATGGTCCCTACCTCTTTATTGCATCAGGTGAAAGTGGAGAGTGGCCTATAAATAACAGCTGCTCTTCACTTGGCTGAGGTTACAGCAAGCCAGACCTCAGCACAGGGTGGAACCTGTCACAGACACTTGTTTGCCACCATGACAGAAGCACAAACTGGCTTCTGGGTAGAGCCCACATCTCTGGACTGCAGAGCATTCCTCTGGAGCATTACCAGATGCAGCATTGATTTTAGACTGGAGAAATGTCTGCTGAGAGCAGCAGGGGCAGAACTGACACTATGGGACAGAGGAAAGGCCTGCAGGACCTTTGGTGATGCCTCCCATGTTATTTTCTGTGACTCTGGGAATCTGTTCATCTTGCACCTATTAATTAGGTTCAGTGCCAAACTCTGAGGAAGAGGTGGTGAGGGACCAGCCTCAGGCCTGAGATGCAAAGCTGCACTCTGGGGTGAGGGCAGGGAAGCTGGCTGGGGAGCATCTCCAGCATGCCACTCACCATGGCAGATTTGAAAAGATTTTTTTTCCATGAGGAAGCCAAAATCCCATTTATGAAGCTATGTAGAGAGCAAGGCTCAAGTCCTCCAGGGCATCTGACTACCTGTGAGAATGACATCCAAAATAAAGGCAGCTGATTACTTAGATCTTAGAAATATTCAGGAAGCAGAGATGATATTAATATTACCGAGGCCGATTCAGAGCTGGAAGCTCATCTGGGCACCCTGGATCTTCCTGAACCTGTTTTTTCTTCACTTGTGTAAGCACTCAGAGGGATCAGCCCACTTGATGATGGACCATGAGCTACCTGACCTCCCTGGAGCTCCACAGGGGAGCCAGAGAGGAGGTCACAGTGAGCTGAATCCTCTGCCCCACATTGCCTCTGAAAAGAGAGCAGAAGAAAGGACAGATACTTAAAGCAATCTAGAAAACTCAAGCTCTATTTCCAGCATCTCTTTCATAGGGTAATTGCCACTAATCAGAAGTAAACATGCATACATATATTTATACATTCCTGTGCAAATTGTATATTTACATGGAACTGACGGACTTAGACATCGCCATTTTTCATGTCATTATGGAGCAACTCAGTTAGCTAATAAATATTTGGCTTTTGCAAATGAAACATTTTTTATGTGCTGCACCAACAGGCAGGGTAAGAAATGCCTGCTGGCAGGAAACATGCCCTGCCTTGGCTTTTTAATCTGGCTCCATTGAGCTGCCTGGCTGGTGGGATGTGCTGTGTGGGTGTAGGACGAGCAGCAGTGGTGTGGTATAAATATTCTCATCAAAGCCAGGTTTATTGGTGGTTCCAGTCTGCGCTAACATGAAAAAGATCACAGTGGCATGAACTTATTGATGGGCAGAGCAGTAGCCTTGGACAGTCTGGTATATAGAAATATCACCCTGAAATTGGACTGATCAGCTGTGTCACTCTTCTCTTGGTGGGGAGGTCAGAAACGAGCACAGTGAGGTCATGTTTCACTCTGCGTTGTAGAGCCTTTTTGTTTGTTTATTTTGCACATGGCTCCTGGTCCATCTGCAGCAGCTTGTGGCTTGACATTTGAAATTCAACCTCTAAGTGGCAATGGCTGGGTTGATCGGATACTTAGGTCACATATGACAGCTTTATTTTCTTGCTGGACACACTTGGCCCCTAGAATTACAGGCTTTCTTGGTCCACATAGTTCCATTTTTATTTTTAGCATTTGCTAGTAAAATTTTAGGATGGGAGCTCCAGCTTTTGTTGTGTTTGTGCAGTGCTCAGCAAAGTGTCCTAATACAGCTCGGACTATTTTTTTTGTGCTATAATTCTAAAAAGAAACAGCTTATATACTGGTTCCTTGTATATTATTCCAAAATACCTTATTAAGAAGAAAAGGGATCTGAATTCAAGTTATAGCGAATTTGTTTAAAATACAATTTTTAAAATAAAACTCCATTTTCTTTCCTAGTAGAGTATTTTTCTTGCCCCTGCTATTTGTCCTTCTGCTGTGCCTGTCTCTCTCATGCTAAGCAGCAGCAGGAACTGGACTCGTACACCACGTCTTGACATGCCAGGCCTGGCTTTTCACACTGATGTCCCTTTGCACACCACAGAGGCACTGCTCCAGAGAGGAAGAAAAAAAAATCTATTTGCATCCAATCGACTGAGCTCTTTAAGTGCTGAAACTAGTAGACCAAATGAGTTTATTAGATTATCATTGCGGAAGTTAATAAAGAATTAATTTCTCTTCATGTGACATCCAAAGGCAGTTATTTCAGTGGCCTGTCCATTTACACAAAGCCAAGTATTTGTCAAGTGTCAAACTCAATTCCCATGACCCAGGCCTCCTCAATAATTCTGGATTAGGAATACCCTTAAATGACATTACAAAAATTTTATTCCAAGATGCATCGAGCTCCTGGGACTACTCAGGAATTTCAGGTTAGTGAAGGTTATGTAGTCAGCAAAAGCTTGTTGGATATAAGATCTGGAATGGAAGGATAGGGTGTGCAATGTTTTTGTGACACTGGAAAGCAGCATGAAAGAGAGAAGTCAATTTCCAAAAGGGGATCTTCTATTCTCTTTCTCTCCCCTGGAAATAATGCAAAGAGGGTTTATCAGCATTGCAAAATAAGTGGCCAGTGTGATCTCCAGCACAGGAAATGCTGCAGTGCTGCTGTGGGTGCCATGAGAGGGAGGAGGAGGGGGCAGAATTGAGCCATCAGTTGCTGCTCTGGGAATTCAGGGCTATAAAACATCTTCATTCAGAGGAGTCAAGAGTTTTGCACATTCCCGACTACCATGTCAGACATAACATCAAAGAAAGAGGAATCTCTTTTATGTTTTCCTGTTCTCATTAGATTTAGACTAGAGATAAACTAGATGGAGACTAGGAATAGTCTGGATAGAAGGCTGATCAGAAGGTGGGGTGGAAGATATCCCAATAGATAGACTGGATACAAGGAAGTAATTTTTTACAGAGGAACACTGGAACAGATTTCCCAGAGAGCTGTGGATGCCCTGTCCTGGGAAAATTCAAGGTCAGGTTGAAGGGGGCTCTGAGCAGCCTGGTCTGGTGGGAGAAGTTGCTGCTCACTGCAGGTGGGTGGGACTGGGTGACCCTTAAATGCCCCTTTCAACCCAATAATTCTGTAATTTTGTTCTATAATTCTGTGATTTACCTCTGATGACCAGATACACAAAGCACACAAGGTGGACACACAGCCTCCTGTCTTCCTCAAAGGGAAATGATGCAGGGTAGGACTTAGATTATAGGTAAAAGATGGTAAAGAGAAAAAAAAAATCCATTTGCATCACTTGAGCCATCAGAAAAAGAGAATCCCTGCGCATACATTGACTTTGTAGTATTTCAAGGTTATATGAAAATAGAAAGCTAGATGGTAATCAGCAGAAAGTAGAAAGAGGTGCTGAGCACTGGACCCCTCTGGTTGGGATAATGCACCTTTGAAATGTAAACAGACAGTCTCAAGCATTGTTTTAATCATTAGTAATTTTTCGTTTGAAGGAGTCACTCCATCATCCCTACAAATGAATTTCCCTCCCTCCCCTCCATCTCCTCCACTTCTCCTTATTGCCAGGACATTGTGAGTGCTGCCACCCAACCTTCTGATTAACGCTGGAATAAATCTGCCTCAGAGTTGGGGTCCAGCTGAATTTCCCTTCAGCTGGAAATTTGTCCCTGCAAGTTTCTGCCTGTGGGGGAAACAGGGGCCTGACAGTGTATTTCTTCAAATTCCATGGCTGTGTCTACTTTAGTGATGTGTAGATGGCTGTGTGCAGAACTTGGCTACAGGGGTGGGCACTTCCCATTCTTTTTCTTGGGAAATAACTGTCTAATAGCTCACTGCAAGGCTTGTGTGGCTCTGAGAGTGAGACCTGGGTTCATCTCACCTACCCTTATGGTCTGAAAACTGTCTAGAGTGCAATGTTTTTTGCTGCTGAGAAGTTAAATGACTAATCCAAGCTTACAGTCCAGACTTCCTCAGCTGCCCTGGGAAAAAGGCAAGGTTCTCCACAAACTGATTCATCTGCCCTAAAATGCTTGCCCCAGACAGAAAAGATGAAAGAAACGATGAATCCTTCTTCAGAGGTGTCCATTTCTGATCCTGATTACAGAAGAAACTGGAGGTGCCAACTTAGACAAGGTGCCCAGCCTGGACATGTTATGTGGGGTGAGTTGAACCTGCCCAGAGGGGCTTGGCCATGTGAGTAAGACTGATCTAAGACTTCCTTGTCAAAAACTTGTGGTTATTGTCACACCATGGTCTTAAGTAAAAAAAAAAAAAAAAAAAAAAAAAAAAAAAAAAAAAGGAAAAAAAAAAAAAAAAAAGGAAACACAGACACAACACTCACAAACATTTGAAACATAGATTTAAGTGACCACTCAAGTCTCACTAATTCATTAGTGTTGGGCTTAACCAGGTGCATGTTTGTGATGAAAACTAAGCATGTCTTTGATTGCTTTGATGAATGCAACACTTTATAAACCCTTTTGTTGGAGTTACACCTTCAAAATTTACCCTGTTTCTATGATATACACCTCAAACTTCCCTCCCCCAGGTGAAACCCCAGGCCAGGAACCCTTTGGCAGCCCCTGAGCTCCACCAGTTCATCCTCGGTGCTTGTGACCCATGCAGGGCGGGTCACCCGTGCAGAGGGAGGGACCTGGGTGCCCTGGAGCCTCTGCCGTGCCCCTTGTCCTTGGCAGCAGCCCCTGGGCTGGGTGAGGGAAGGTTTGCAGGGCAGCTGGGCCTGGGCTGGGTTTAATCAGCTCAGCTCCACGTCCTGGCACTGTGACATTGCAGTGGCACAAAGGGCAGGGTGAGGACACACGTGGGATATGGGAATGAGGACTGTGCATGAGGAAAAGGCTTTGGAATGGCAGTGCTTTCATTTCTGTGGCTGATTGTCTCTGGAAATGTGGCTTTTCTGGAGGCATGTGTCCAAGACAGAGTAGGGATCTGAGGTATAACCTTTTCCTTTCTCTCGGGAGAGTTTCAAGAGGTGACTTTGATTTAGAGCTTGGCCAGCCTCCTCTTATTGAAAGCTCTTTAATAATCTACTTTTTCTTCTTTTCTTAGCAGAAAACCTTCTTGTCTTTTAATGTTCAGGCAGCACAAATTATGAAATTCCTCCCAGCCAGGAGCCTCCAGGATGAAAGTGTGGCTTGGAGTCTTGGGGCTGGATATTAGCCTTAGGGTTTGCTTTGCTGCTTTGGGCAATAATTCTGGTCACTGTTTGCAAGGACATCTGCATTGCCCATTAATGGCCACTAATGTGGGGTTTAGGAACAGGGCTCTGTTGCTGGAGCATCTAAAACACCCATCTGGATAACCAGAGACAAAACTGCTTCCACTGGGGTTCATTTTTTAATTCGTTTTCCCTTCCTTTTCACGCTGCTTCCTGCTGGATTTGAGCACCGTGCTCCTGATCACCCTCCAGCCTGGCGGGGCAGCAGGGAGGGGGCGAGCTGGGAGCTGTCAGGAGAGGGATGCACATGGGAGAAGGAGGGGCAGCTCGTGTTCCCAAGCCACGGCGGTGGCTGGCACAGCTGGGGGGATGTTAAACTTTAACCAGCTGGGCTCCAACCCCTCCCAGGGCCAGCCAGAGCCTGCAGTGCCAAAGCGGAGTGGAGCAAGGAGGAAGCTGAGCTGCTGGATGGTGTGTGGGTGAGAACAACAAGGGGATGCTTTTCCATATCCCTCCTCCTATCCTGCTGTGGCGTTGCCTGGTGGGACAGCAGGAGCCCCCGGGAGGGTTTCTGCCCCATCCTGCCTGCTTGGGTGTGGTGCAGAGCTTCCTTGGAGAATGGCTTTGTCCCTGGGTTGTTTCTCTCCCTCCTGTCTCTGGGACCTGCAGGACCCTGATGAATGACTCCCATATCCTGATCAAAAAGTCTCCCTAACAGTTTTAGTGTGTTTGTGTCCCCCTAGTTAAGATAAATTAGACAAGCTAATGAGACTGATTAGTCTTTAGCTGCGACCCTTGGCCTTTAGGATGTACTTTGAGCTAATAGAGAGAATGGGGATTATAGGCTGTGCTAATGTGCTTGTGTTGGCCTTTTAAAGGAAAACACATTTATTGCTGCTTAGAGGAAATTGATCTAACTGAGCTGGAAGCATTTCTATGGACTGAATATGGAATTTTTATTAAGTAGGTGACTCAGGTTCAGCCAAGATTGCCAGATTGGAAACGAGCAGGAGATATTTTAGGAAGATTCCACCTGCTGGCTGCCTCTCCAACTGATAACAAGTTTCACTCATCCCAACTGTGATCTGCTGCTCTGCATGTCAGCTGTGGAGCTCTAGGAACTTGGATTGCAATCCCCAGGTCTCCTGGCTCAGGTCCAAGCTAACAAATCATCAAAGACAACCAGTTGTGTTTGCATGTTTACTAAGAGTTCAACTATTTGATTCCCTTCTCAGTCTGCAAAGCCAAATGGCTCCCTGAGTTATACTGGGATCCTGAGGCAAACAATGAACCATCACACAGCCAGTTCAGAGCACAGCAGGGTGCTCAGAGGCCCAATCCTGCCCTAAGGAAAAGGTTTGATTCCATAGCCTAAAGCTTCACATTTTCTGCCTCATGCACAATAGAAGTAGTTTGTTCCTGGAAGTTTTACCTGACAATATCAGCTGGACTTATAAAAAATACTAATTCTTCCTGCAAGCCCTTATGGGCCTATGTTGTGGGTGGGTCCAATAAATTTGGAGAGTTTAATTGGTCTTCAGTAAGCTCTGACCAAGTTCTGCTCCCACATCCCCTCTGAGAAGTCCTCAGGTTTGGGTGGGTGAAACAAAGTGTAGAACACTTTGTGCATCCTCACAAAGGATGGTGCAAAATGCTGCTGCACCACCCCAGAGGTGCTCTGCCTCCACTTGGTGCCAATGGCAGCAGGAACAGCAGGGAAACCAAGGCAAGGTCAACCCAAACATCACAACTCACTGGGGCTGGGGGGAGCAGGTCTGCAAATCTTCTTGGAGAGGAAGTGCCCAGCTGAGCTGCACTGCAGCCAGCGCCAGCCTGGGCTCCCAGCAGCCATACCCTGCTTGTTTGCATCTGGACCACAGCTGATTTTGTAAAAGCTCTCTGACCTTACTCACATCTCATCTCCACCCTCCATTTGCTGACCCAGATGCCTGATGTTCCAAAGCTTCATCTCTCAGTCCCTGGAAGGTGTTCCCTGTCCATCTGACTCCACCAGGATCCAAGGGGGATTAGGTGTGCAAACCCCTGGGCAGTCTCCTGCCACATCTGATGTCCTAATATTTTTTTCTCCATTTCAGTGGAGCAGTGACTGAGCACCTGTTCTATAAAGCTCAGCAGCTCAACGTGCACTTCCAGTCACATAAAATCACAAAAGGGCTCTGGGCAAGTTGCAGCTTGTAATCCAAGTGAACCCATGCAAAAAATCTGATTTATTGTGTGCAGTGATATCCCCTCTGACATCACCTTGTCATTAATCAGGGTGATCCTTGACACTTTCCATGTTCAAGGCATCTTGCAGTAAATAGTCTTATGAGTCTTTTACAGCCATCTCAACTGAGGTCTGACTCAGACAAGGTCAGTGTGAACCCCTGGGGCTGGGAGCACTGGAACTGCCACCTTCCCCACCTCTGCACCAGTTCCTCTTTTCTGGCAAGAGATACATCTGATCAAAGGTTTCAGCCACAGTCCTGAAGTCCTGGAAGGGCTCCCCAGCAGCCACAAATCACTTTATAGTGCTCTGTCACATGTGATGAGTCCTGTACTTTGCCACCTTTCCATGCAATGCTTTAGGGTGCTCAGAAACCAGGGAGCAGATGTAGAAGCAGATCCTCAGCCAGCACCACACCAGCTGAGTTTGGAGTGGAGCTCTGACCATTAACACCAGCTGTCCTGGTGGTGTCCAAATGAAACAGAAAGAGAAGCCAGCATCCAAATGCAACTGTTTCAGTGAGGACAATGCTGAGATTCCTCAAACAGGATGGAAAACTGCAGCATCACAGCCCCTGGTTGCTGTGTCTGTTACAGACACCCAAGGAAAATGAGTCCTGCAAAGTGTTTTGCAGGTTTACATGGGGGAAAAAAAGCAGGAGCAATATTTAGTAAGCAATCTGTATTACTTCAGCAATGATCCTGCCAGAAACCATTGGAAAATGGCTGTGTGAACACTGAGCTGGGAAGGGCTGATCATGAATAAGGTTACTTGTGGAAGGGAGTTTCAAGGAGCAAGCCTGTTAGCAGGTAAGCCAGAGTACTTTAACTGGAAACATTCTTGTCTTTAATTAAGGATGTTCCTTTTCTCCCTTAAATGAAGACTTTTATATTTGGGTCAAAAATTATGTCAAGTTCTAGTAATTTTTACTAAACAAGTGCTGTTATTTACTGAAATCAAGCCCATGGTAAATGTGCCCAGGGTCTCTACTGTTTAAATTCAAGGGGAACTTTCTAGATTCGTCCTCCCTGGTGACTTGCTCTTGTGTCTAAAGGTTTCTACTACCTTTATTTTAACCTGAGATTTGTCAAGGCAGGAACAGAACCTTCATAACGTCTGCCATTCAGATATGGCAGGCAAAGAATAGCCTCCAGCTGCCAGTAAATCAAATGGATTTGCACCAGGGTTGATGTTGCTTGAAATTCTTGCATCAGTGCTCAAGAGCCAGAGAGGGAAAAAAAAATAAAATAAAAAAAAGAGGCAAAATAAAGTGTTGGGAAAGGAGAGGAGAAAAGATGTGCTGCTGATCTGAGTGAGAACAGGTCATTTCCCTGCCCCTTGTTGGCAGGACGGATCTAGAGGCTATTTTGGGGTGAAATGAAGAATACTTATTTGTCATAGAATCATAGAATGGTTGGAAAAGACCTCAAAGCTCATCTCATTCCACCCCCTGCCAAGGGCAAGGACACTTTTCACTATCCCAGGTTGCTCCAAGCCCCACCTGACCTGGCCTTGGGCACTGCCAGGGATCCAGGGGCAGCCCAGGGGCACCCTGTGCCAGGGCCTGCCCACCCCCGCAGGGGAGAATCTCCTCCCAATATCCAACCTAACCCTCTGTCAGTCACTGCCCCTTGCCCTGTCACTCCATGTCTTTGTCCAAAGTCTCTCTCCAGCTCTCTTGGAGCCCCTTTGGGCACTGGAAGGGGCTCTGAGCTCTCCCTGGAGCCTTCTCCAAGCTGAACAACCCCATCTCTCTCATCCTGTCTCCACAAGATAAGAAGCTTTTTCACTGCTGCTTCACTCTGAGCATTGAGTGAAGGGCAATGGAAGCCCAGCAGCCTCTCCACCAGCAGAAGGTTCCCTTTAGGAGCCCTTTTCAGTTGCAGACACTCAAATTCACTGCACTTTATTAATGACTGGAGGAAGAAATGGCTAAATCCACATAAATAAATAAAACTGAACGGCTGCCATGACGTGCACTAATTTGGGTGGTTCTGTGTTGTTGTCTCTCTGTATACAGCCACTGGAGTGAAAAGGAGATATTTTAAGTCAGAAACTGAGTATCTGTGGCAGACAATTTGGGTATAGGGAAGAGCAAAGCTCTCTGCTAAGGGGCTGGGGGAGAAAAAGCCATCATCTGAAAAGATGAATATTTGAAAATGCCAACTGCTACAGCTACTGCAGGCTTATTTACCAGCAGTCTGAGCCTGGCTGGATATCTGTGGGGATAGGTTTGCTGAAAAGGAAACAAAAACAAATGGGGCTTCTGCTTCTGGGATGACACTGCTCAGTTGTCAGGAAAAAGTGGTTGTGTTCTCCCTTGGCAGGGGCAGCAGGAGATGCTGTTAAACACAGACCCAGAGCCTGTGGCCACAAGGAGTGAAATGCCTGTGTGGCACAAGGGCTGAGGAGAAAATGTGTGGCATTTCACTGGGTATTCCTGGTGCAGGAACTGAAACAATGTTAATTTTGGAGAACTGACTTATTCAGCATAGAGCCACACAGGGAATTTGAGTTTTGGGAGTCTGAGAGCAGAAAGCACTTACAAAAAAGTTTAGAAATAAGCTTTCTAAATTTACTTTGATCTCCTATGAACCTGTCATTTGTGCCTTCAGGTACCAAGTTACACTTTCCTCTCATCACTTTTCCTAGTCCATTGGTGGGGAAACCACACAGAGAAGAGCAATAGCTCTGCAGGACTGTGCACTTGTTCAAGGTTCCATCAGCACATGGAGGCAGAGCAAGAGCAGCCTAGAAGTGGTTTTACTGACATACCTGCTCCTGGCCAAGTTTGTTTTACTCTTCTAAACAGTCCAATTTTAAGGCAGAATGGTCAGAAGCCAGACCTCAGGCACTTCTGTAACTGGCAGTTTGTTGTACTAAGATGCTGCTACCAATTCATAGTGTAGCTTTCCTATGGGATTAATCCCTAATGTGATTAAAGCCAGGGTTATACTGGTGTAACTGTGCTCATACTGAGCAGAGCAACTGTAAGAAAAAAAATAAATTAAAATTAAAAATCGCACATCTGAAAGCTCATTAGCAAAGAGTCCTGACCTGAACCCAGGATCTGAGCCTGAAATGAAGACTGGGCTGACATGGAAAGGTCACTGTGGAGAGCCCTGGCCCTGAGCTGAGCTGAGCTTTGAGCGAGGATGTAGCTTTGGGTAATTCTGGCATCCTAAGGCCTCAAGTAATTCCCACTTGTGTTTGCTTGTATTTTTACTGGCTGTCTTTTGCACTTCTGCCTCTCAGATTACTAGGGCTGGTGACAAGGAAATATGGGAACAGCCACCCAATCAAATTAAAAAACATTAGAAAGGTCAAGCGCATACAGGTTTCTTTCACACCATGAGTGGGAATCAGATTTCCTGGTATCCCAGTAAAAGTGCCAGATAGTATTAACCAGATAAGGAAATGGGAGCTTGTAAGTCTAAAACCAGGAGTAATTTACCAGGGGATCTCTTTTCAAGGAAAAGTGTGTGGTGGTTAGATTTCTTTGACATTTCTACCCTGGGGATGAAAACAGCCTGGCTATGCTTTTGTGTCTTTCCCTGCTCAGTGTGGTCCTGGTACCACAGGCATGAGAGCTTCTGCAGACCTCCTGATGCTGTAGGAAGTTGGAAGAGGAGCAGTAAATAAATGCAATATTTCTCCTGGAAAAACATTAGTAAATAGGGAATCAAGGTGCTGAAGTCTCATCCTGCAGCTGAAGCCCTGACAGAGACAACCTTGATGGTCCCTTCCACACATAACTGAATCTCCAGCAGCCTGTAGACATAATATCCATTGAGTTTTATACTTAGACTTTCCCTTTTTTGGGAAAAGTTGGGGGGAAAGAGTTCTAGGTGTTGTAACTACCAGAACTATCTAATGAAAACTTCACAGAGCTGCATGTCCTCACTAAACAGAGACCTTCTCCTCTTGAAGCACCAGCTAAGGAAACCTTTTTAACATGGATTTTTGGAGACACAATTGGAAGTTTAGACATTTTAAGTTATAGATATCCTGGGAGAGTTCTGCTACCAGGTAAGACCAGCATTGTCTTTGCTTGACCAGATGGGCAGCAACCACCATAGACTGGGAAACCTCCTGCTCTGCTTTTCTTGGTGATCTGTTTTAGATTTGTAATGACCATGGGCTGTTTCTCAAAGGTCTTGCTTCCACTTTATCCCAGGATCAGTGGTTCATTCAGGGTTTTGGAGACTTGCACAGGAACAACCTTCATTTTTTGAAGATAGCAGCCCCTGAAATAATGAGTAAATAAACCCTGTCACCTTGACAGGCTAACATTTCCATCTCCCCCTTTATTATTTATTTATGTATGGTTCCTGAAACCTATTTCCCAAATTCTCCACCCTCACCCTCCTCCCCCTACTTTGTTTTAATGAATTGAGGATTGAATTCTAGAGCACACACTTGAGTCAGAGATGATAAAGCACCCAGTCTTTTGGCAGTCCTGTAAATGCTACGGTGGCTTCCAAAGAGTTAATTCATTATGGTCCATTGTCCAGTCAACTTTATAGCTAGCAGCAGATTGGAGCCAACTTGAAATGCTGAAGTGGGAATGAAAAATGAGCAGAGCCTTGGTGTGCATTAAATATTTAATATTCTCTCAGTGGGAGGTGTCAGGAAAAGGACCATATAATAAATACTACAAGAGACAATTCCATCACTGAACTCGTCTGTTAATGACCTCATTTGCTTTGACAGAAACATTACAGATGCAGCCTCTTCGCTTCTGTGGCCCTAATAAGCAACCACATTCCAGTTGGAAAGCAAATTCCTGCTTCTGCAACCCAGAGGAGTGGGTTGGAGCGATGATTGTCTCCTTCTCCCACTCTCTGTCTCCCCCCACTCCACAGATCTGGGGCATTTAGAAAGAATTTTGTGTGGCATGAAAGGTATTTGTGGCAGCTGTGTGATTTTGGCAGAAAAGGGGATAATTTTATCAAACTACCTGCAAAACATGAACTCAAAAAAATGCTCCCTTCCTTTAGAGGAGAAAAGTGCCTCCCATCTCCTGTTTTAAAGTCACCAAAATTGTGACTGTAAATTGTGGGAGCTTGACAGTGGTGTTTGAGGATGTGGTGGTGACCACCTCCAGCTTAACTCCTTGAAGAATTCTTGTGCCAGGAATGAAAGGATCCTCAGGAGGATCTATCCAGATGCTCCTGGTGAGTGTTTCCCACTTCAGCAGGCATGGGGATCTTGGATTCCATTGCATTCCTGGACCACATGTTGGCCAGATCATAGGATTTCCTAAGCCGTGCTGTGACCTGCAGCCCTGCAGGTCCCACAGAGGGATGTTCTGCCTGAGCCCCAGTATTACAGGGGCTTTGGCTTCAAACTAAGTGTGAGCAGCATGTTTTCTCTCTTCCACTATTTATGTTTGAAAGGTCTTCAAAAGCATCCCTGCTCTGATGGCTGGAAGCCAGCTCTACATGTATTCATATCCAGTTCCTGTGGAGTTGATCTTTGCCAGGTTTCCCCTTCAACTTAATTAATTCTTTTCCTGCCTGGGCAGATAGATCCTGGGATATTTGTATCACTTCTCAGTCTTCTTTTTTTAATCCTGCTTGAGCAAATCAACCTCTTTGTGTTTGTCTGGAAAGGTTTCTGATGGCTCTCAGCATCCCATTAAACTTTTCTTCTTCTGTCCCTGCTTCAGTTTCTCTTCTTGAATAGCAATTATTGATGAGGTGTGAAATGCTGTGTAAAATTACGTACATTCCAGCTTTTCTGTACTGGGAATTCCTCCCATCCAGTCTCTGCAGGGCCAGCTTGAGAGCCCAGATCTCCCCTCCGTGGACAACTGTTGGGTTAAAATTGAAGCTCTCACTATTAGAAATTCTAACACATTTCCTTTCCTTCTTACTGCAGCATAAAATCATGTTGAATTTCTCTAAACTTCTCATTTACCTCCAGTATTAACTTACTCTCTCCTCCAAACTTTCTTCTAAGGCCTTGTATGACTGCAAAATTTCAACAATTTTCCTATATTTGTCTAGGCTCTTTTATTCCTTCTCTCTTTTGTTTTTAATACTCAATTTCCTCAGATAGTAGTTTTTGCAGAACACTACAGATAGTAAACAAAACTCAGATTGTAAAAATTAAGAGTAAAAAAAGCTATTTGTCTTCTGCTCAGGTACAGTGCCTACTGGGAGACTCAGACTTTCCTTTGGACATCTGGGACTGACAATACTCTTCCCCTCTGTTTTAAACTAGCAGTTTCTGTCTCAAAGTGAAACTTGAATATAAGCACATTAAAAATTGTAAAGATGATGAGGTGGTGCCAGGGGCTTTAGAGACACCTTGTAGTTCAGTGCTAGAGGCCTGGACAGCTAAGCTCTAGGGTAGGACTCCAGAGTCCAAGCTCAAATGTCAGCATCCTTGATTAGAATCTGCTTTTTGGGATGGATGATAACCTTGTCATCTCCCTCCTCCCCTAACGCTGCCTGAAGTGAGGCCAGCCATGTGGAAGGGGTGTCCATTCTGCTCCCTGCTGGGATCAGGGTGGAAGTTTGCTGTGCACGGGACAGGAGGAGGTTTGGCAGGGTGCAGGATGAGGCTCCTTCCACCGCTGCTGCCTGCGCCGGCCGTGGGGAGGATGCTGAGCGCAAACCAGCTCACTGCAGGCTCCGGGAGGAAGAGGGAGCAGGAATGAAAAGAAAAGCTGGTCAGAAAGGGGAAGGGAATGCTGCTCCCGCTCACGTCTGGCGCTGTGTAGGCTGTCTCACATGCCACGCATTCTGCGCATTACAACAAGGCAGTTGTTTGTGGTGCTGGATCCGTGCGGCAGGGAGATAAGGTTCTGCCTTTGTATCAGAAGCAGCTGCAAAGGGGCAAAAAGGTCTCAGAACAAGAAATTAGTTCATTTGAATTCTCCCTCTCTCTCTCTCTTCCTCCTTCGAGCCAGGCAGCAGCAGCATCTCCCTCCTCTGGTCCCGTGCAGGCGGTTCGGCACTGGCTTGTGGCAGCAGCAGGGATTTCCCTCTGCCTCTGTGCAGGGTGGGTGCCCGGCTGGCCTCCTGCCCCAGGGACTTGGCCCCAGGCTGGCTGACAGGGCAGGCAGTGCTGGTGCTCACAGAGGAGAGCTCCTGGCTGTGGAGGTGTGCAGGTGGCACAGACACAGCACCCAGGGCTGGAGCTGCTGCTGGCTCTGGTGGAACGAGTCCATGGCTACAGCAATAATACAATAACAGGCTAGAGAAAGCTCTAAGATGGCACAAGGCATCCATTCCATGTCCAGCATGGGGAGAAGGAGAAAATTCCTGGACAATATCCTATTAGTCTGTGCCATGACACATTCACAGGCTGGAGGGATTCAAATGAACCTGGGCAGGCAGCCTTGAGCATGACATAGCTACTGTCTGAGTGCTTGGCTCTGCAGCCTTAATGATGTTCTTTTAATGTAGCTTTTAAAAGTGCATAATATAATATACATTGTCTGTCCTGGCTGTCTTTTATAGCTTTAAAAAATGGATCAGGTATATGCTCTGACATATGGATCCATTCCACCCCAACACACAGACAGACACTCTGCCACCTTCCTGCACTTGCTGAAACACCCTGTAAGGTTTACGTGTGCTCTTAAATAATTATCACCCATGCCATAAAGAAATAACCCTTTTTGCCTTCGAAACTTTGCTCTAATAATTTCTTATCTTTGTTTCTCAGGAGCTGGGCAGTTCCCTGGCTGTTTTTCTGCAGCTCATTTCTGGCCACGCAGGCTGGAAACCTGTGAGTAAATCCGGACAGGGCTGCAGAAACTACTCAGTGCTGCTCCTGGCTGTGCATGAGGGGTGTAAAAGGATGGAACTCACAGTCCAGGTGGAAGAAGAAGGAGGGTACAAGGCAGAGAGGAGATGAAATAGCCCTCAGAGCCCCCCCTGGGACTCCAGAGATGTGTCCCCTGTTCCCCAGCCTGCTGTTCTCATGAGTTACAGTCTTTGAGCTGGCAGTGCTGCTGCTGCTGCAGAGCAGGGGGAGGCTCCAGCCCTCCTGGCAATCTCCAGCCTCCCCAGGGCTGATTTAGAGAGGTCACCTGTCACTTGTGTAAAGGTCACCAGAGGTCTGTGCTGTGGACAGTCCCCACGTTCTCTGCGTGTCACAGAATCATTTTATTTTACGTCTCCTCAGCCCTGCCAGGGGAGGGGAGGGGGAGGGATGAGACTGCGAGGTCAGCAGCATGGTTATGGATGGCAGAGTGGATGTGAGGTGAAAGGGATCGTTGCTTTTGCCTCCCCAATAAACCCCTTTTCTCTGCCTGAACGGAAGCAGTGAGGAGCTGTTGGGCTAATTTATATTAATTCAACTCCATTAATGATGAGATATCATCTCTTCTCTCAGCAGGAGAACCATCAAAAGGATTTAATACTGAGCTGCTCTTCTGACAACCCCACGTTACAGCCTGCAGCCACTCCATGGCTGGACTGAACCTTTCCCCAGCCACCAGCTTTGCCCAGGGCCTCATTAAGAAGGGCAGTCTCACCCTATTATGATTATTTTGGGATGAGTCCTCACATGCCTCAGGTGTAGAGGAGCAGGGAAGCTCTGTGGGGAGGAAAGGACAGGGCACCTGTGCTGTGTCTTTCCCATTGAAGTGCTATGAAGCCACAACCACCACGAGTTGCCATCTCCTCTCCTGGGCTGCTGCATTGTAGAAAAATCCCATTTTTTGGAGCCAGGAGTGGCTGGTGGCTGTGGGAACCTCCTGCCCTGCTCCTGGGCAGCAATGGCAGCAGTGTTTTCTGCTGCAGAACAGTTCCCCTCAGATGTAGAGAGTCCATTGCCCTTCCCAGGGATCTGCCAGAGGAACCACCTCCTGGACCATCAGAAATGTTCATGCAGTTCCATGGAGTCAGTTATCTGGGGTTTCTTGCTCATTTGCCACAGGATTCTGAGGGATGGGCAGTCTGGCATCAGGCTGGTGGGAATCAGGTTGTGGTGTTAGCAGGGACTAAGATTCCCACTGGGATCAGAGGGTCTGGATATTGCACAGCGGAGAGCAGCACTTTGGGGTCCCTGCAGAGAGGGGGAAACTGAGGCAGAGGAAGGGAAGCCCACGTCCCCTCAGTGTGGGCAGCTTTGGGAGCCAGGCACTGGCCCAGGGCAGCCACAGCAAGGACCAGCTGTCAGTTCTGTCCCATGGAGGGCTGGGCAGTGCCCCAGGGATGGCCGTGGCAGGCCACGGTGCCAGGGTGGTTTTCCAATGGGCACAGGGCCTGGATCCAGCAGGGCTGCAGAGGAGTCTCTTGTTCCCTCATCCATGTCCTGGCAGCAGGAGACAAGACTTTGTGCTAGTCATGTAATTTAATTTCTCTCTTTGCTTCTGGCTGATAGTATTAAACTCCTGGCCTCCGAAACACACATATAAATCTCTTTTTTTTTTCTTTTAAATATTTTTATATTAACATATTTCCTTTTGAAACTGTGTGAGGCTTTTCTCAAAACTAATGGATTTTTTTTTTCTCCCCTTGTCTGGGCCAAATGTATTCAAATCTTAACTCAGTTAAGTCAGAAGATTCCTATCGTCTCAGCAGGGAATCCCACCCTTTTTTCCACAAATCAGCATCCTTTTTATTTGACTTTCTGATCTCCAAAGGAAAAAGGATGCTTTTTTTTTTTTAGAGGTTCTTTTTTTTTTTTAGTTTAACTCTGACGTTGATGTTGCAATGCTCTTTGATAGCCGAGAACACAGGGACTGACTTCAGGAGCAGCTGAAACTTCATCAGGAACCAAAATATAAGAAGAAGGGATTCAGAGTGGGAAATGGTAGAAAGTGATACTGTTGAAACAACCCTTTGAAATTTCCCAAATGATGTTTGATCTGTGAGTCCCTTAAAGCTGCTGCAATACCTTTAGTATCAAAATGATCTCTTTTTTATTAAGGGGGGGCAGGAAGGAGAGGTATTTAAATTTTTTTTAGTGACACTCAGAAGAAATAAGTTTAATTTTAACCTGTAATGGTTCCACATGGAATTATTTTTTTTACATATGTTTATCTGGGATTTAGTAGGATTCTTTCATAATTTTTTTCTTCTCTTCTGCTTGAATAATACTTTATTTCAAAGAACCAGCAGAAGGGACATGAGGGACTAAATGCTGAGGAATAGATTAGCCCTGAAACACGCTGTAGTCCTCCCTTATCCTCCCCCGAAATACCAAGCCACTGGAAATGAAAATATGAAATAGAAACTCTTTGAGGTGAAGGAAGGGCCCAAGAGCAAAATCCGTGCTGTGGCATCGAGCTGCTGGCAGGATCCTGTGAGCCCTGAGGCAGCTCCAGCCCCAGCTGCTGCCCCAGCCCTCCCACTGCAGCTGCTGTGGTGCCACTGCAGCCCCAGCTGGGCTGATCCCTCAGCAGAGGCCACAGGAAAAGGAAGAGGAAAGGGTGAAAATCCCTAGGGAGAAATAGATCTTGAGGGAATGATGTGGGACATGTCCAGGCTGTAGAGAAAACAAACCTGGGGGGAAAAGTGGCTGCCTTGGTTGGTGGGATAAACCTGGGAGATATTGACCTTGTAGTTTTCTCTGTGTGAAGGGCTCAGCTACAGGTTTGGGTGGTCAGAAAAAATACAAAATACCTCATTAATGTCAATCCTCTACATACAAAGGGCATAGCAGGATTTCTGTCAGATCCATCCAAGTCAACAGGCCATGTATCTGCTCCACGATCTTCCCTGGGTTATAATTTCCCCACATTAATTTTGGACACGTACTTAAGAGCTGTTCATACTCTGCATAACTCCAGGTCATGCTGAGGAAAAGACACATTTTTCTGATCCAGTAGAAAAAGTCTGCTGTCTGAAGTGAGCCAAAAAGCAGGGCACTGGATGCAATTAGCATCATTTTGTTTCAGAAGGCAACAATTTGAGCAGGTCACCTCCTCTGCAGATTGCTCAGGGAGTGGGCTGCACCTACACTATTGATTCCAGCTCCTTACTCTTGTAGGAAAACAGCACATAAAAGACTGTGGATTAGATGGGAAGGAGCATGCCTGTTTCTTCTGCAATTAATATCATATGCAAATGAAATGTTTCCACTGGAAGTTTGCAGAAAGGGAAATGCTGCCACTTACCACCATCTCTGCTGAGCTAAAAGGTTTCTTGCAGATAGCATTTTTCATGCAGTGCTGGTGTGCTCTACAGTTATTGAGCCCTGGCAAAATGTCTGTAAATCAACCCTGTATGGATTCGGCATACATCCAGTTTGCAGGAACTAGCAAGTCCCAGGGATTAATGGAATTGTGTGGGACCTGCTTGACTGACAGCATGGGAGAGATGGATGCAGGTTCTGCTCTCCCTGTGGCTGCCACTCAGCACAATGGGTTTTTCTCCCTCCATTTGGTGTGTCCAAAAATACCAGGCTGCTGCTCTGAGATGCTGAAGGGCTGCTGTGCCCTGCAGAGAAGAGCACAATTCATGGGAGGTGGAGAACTGCCTTTGCACAGCAAGTGCAGCGAGTGCAGAGTGGCCACAGCATCCCTGAAGACCAGAGCAGCTCTCTTTCTAATGTGGGATGCTGTTAACATTTGGAGAAGACCCTGCAGACCAGTTCTTCTCACAGTGTTTTCAACTCCAGAGGGACACTGAGCCCCAGGACAGTGAAACCCTCAGTGCAGCTGAAGGTCTGTGACCCACTGGTTCTTCTCCAGAGGCTGGCAGCTTGCCCAGGGCATTAACAGTGTGCTAAAAGAGCCTGAGGGGAAGGGGCAAAGCTGTTCCCTGCCTGTCTCCTGCGAGCTGTCACCCTCCAACACCACACACACACTGCAGGAAACTTTTCATGGCACTTGAGTAGAATAAAAATGATTGAAACCATCTGCCCTCTCTAGCAGCAGGGTCCTGCACCCAGGTTACTTTCTGTTAGACTTTACAAGGAGAGAGTTTTAGCCAGGGCACTAAAAATTAATATTAAAACAGAAATCTGCATTGCTAAACTAGGACCTCATGCCCTCCTTTGGAGAAGAAGCATTTTCCCTGCTCCTGTCCCCAGCAGTAATATACCCTTTGAGGTTCCCATTTTTAAGCTGTGCCTCTGCTAATTTTGGTTCTTCTGGTGAATACCAGACATGTAAGAAGACCTGCTTGTTGTGAGAGTGCAGTAGGGGAGATGGGCAACTCTCCTAAGCACAGTTATGTGCAAGAAGCAGAAAACTGTTCAAGAACTCATTCTAGCTGAGAATCAAAATGCATGGCATCCACAGTTGTTATAAAGTAGGATGGGAGTTGCTGGGGTCAGCCTGAAGCTACAGTATTAGGAAGATGATTTAATATCTTAAATCAGTACCAGGGAAGGCAGACATTGAAACTGGGCATTTCCTAAAGAATTAAGGAATTAAGAGCCATTGCATAACCCCTCACAGTGTCAGAATGGGGCTTGTTTCTCAATCCTCAGTGGCTGTGGAATGACTCTCACACAGTTATGGTAGTCCTGGGGCGGTCAAATGAGGCTGCTTGAATCAGTGGGGATGAGCCTTGCTGGAGGTTTGAACAGAAATCCCTTTGTTCAGGGTTTGAAAATCCCTGCTATGACAAGTTTGCTTACAGCTGCTCTGGCTTTGCCCGTGGTGGCCACGGGAGTTGTCTGTAATGTCAATAACCCAGGCCTGGATATGGCATCCTTAGTTCATATCCATCCATCCTCTCGTAACAAGGACTCACCCCAGGTCCCTCTTGTCTACCAAAACCTTGGGCAATAGTATCAGAGAGAGAGATTATGATAAAGAAATAAATAAAGAAGTCTAATTTATGAAGCAAGCCTTTCAAAGCGTTAAACCATTCATAGCTTTATGACTACATATTAATCTGCTCTCATTTATTGCTTTGTAAGGCTATTTTGACAAAAGTTCATTATCAAGACTGCTAAATGCTTTTAAAGCATTGATTGGGGGAATTATTACATCACGGTGATAGACACAGTGTGTTAAGATGGATTGTAAGGCTTGGACCATCTGAAATTTCCCCCCTTTTAATTGGATCGATCCCCAGAATAAACGAAGTTTAATTGAATTTTCAGGAAAATTGAGCAGTTGTTTTCAAGTCTCTGTCAATACACGTTATTTCAATTACATGATGATAAGCATAGAGAGAGTTTGCAAACAGCCTGAGCAGAGGCGGGGGCTGCACACCAGAGAGGCTCCCTGCACATGCTTGGCTTTTACTTTCTCTTTCCAGGATGAGCTACATTTCCCAAAAGCACATCAGCAAGGGCAGGGGCTCTGCTCCTGCTGTTTGGATTTCAGAGGATGATTACTGCTCGTCCCTGCTTTTCCCAGCTCTGCTTGTCTCCTGTCTAGAACTCATTCCCCAGGGTTCCAACAGTCTCTTCCTTACAATCCAAACAATTTTTCATACAACACCCAGGCTTTTTGTTCCAAGACCTCAAAATTACTTGGAAACATTGGCCAAGATGTGCTGGCTCAGGAAGATTTGCTGAAGTGAGGTTAAGAAGCAGTTGCCCCTTGCTGTCTGCCCTGCTCCCCTTTCAGGCAGCAGGCACTTGTCTCCCAATCCCTGCAGCTTCCCTGCAAATGGGAAGCAGAAAGTGCTGGAGAAGGTAATGTTGGAGTTTGTGTCAGGAATGTGCTCCCTTTAGAGGACAGGAGCCATTATTTAGGGAGTGGGGCAGAAAGCTGGAGGCAAGGGCACAAGTTCACCTGCCAGGTTTCATCACCTTGGCCTGTAAGGCTGCCCCAAGCCCAGAGGGGCAGGGAGGCTGAGCACCTTTCTGCTTACACTGGGACACCTCTTTTAAAAGAAGCAAATGCCATTTGTTTGAGACCTTTGGCAAATTTCTTGGATCCTTGGAAATCTTTCCTCAACTCAGAAATATTCCTTCCTCCTCACAACCCCTGGGTCTCTGCAAAAAAAATATGGGAACCTTGACCAGAGAAAAGAAGAATTCAGCATCCCTTGGGGACAAACAGTATTGATGGAGCAATGAAGAATAAAGGGTTTTCCTGGTTCTCTGTGTGTTTCTTTGAGCATCCAATTAGCAGAAATTCTTTGGTACCAGTGTTTTCCTCTTTCTTGTTGGTAGAAACCTGGTGATGGTTTGGTATCATCCTCAGTGTCCTGAGATGCTCCCTGGCAGGGTGGTCTTCATGCCTTCCTGCTCCAAGGCTCCCTTCCCTGACACAGCTGCAGTGGTTTGAGAGGCCACTTAGCTGAGTCATTGTCTTTTGTATTTTCCTTCATTGAATAGCCACCCAAAAAATTAACATACTCTGCTTAGGAAGACAATACCATATAAAGCCTCTCCATAGTAATAAAAGCCCCCACATCTTTCACAATCCCATCTCACTGAATCTTGTATGAGTTATGGTGGGTCCCACCACTGCAACACAAGGTGCAAACTCCTTGCAGATGGAGCTGTTTCTCTTCTTTTTTTCCCCTTCTTCAACAACACCTTCCTGTGCTCACCAGGGGCCTGCTTCCCCAGAGCACAGACAGGAACAGTCCCAACCACGATGGGACACTTGCATGCTCTGGGATGGATCAGAGTGCATGTGCTGAGCTTGATGCAGCAGGTGTGGGTGATGATAGATGGGTTTCACTCTGATAATACCATCAGATAGGCAGGACACCCTGGAACAAGTGACAGCATGTGGCTCAAGCTGCATCTTGGCCCTGTGGAGTCCAGGCAGGATGTTCTGAAGCTCTGGGGGTTGGTGTTTGTGCCCCACTCCTGCAATGCACCTGCAACGCCCTGCTTGATTCCCCTTCTCCATCCACCTGCACTGCTCCCCTAACCCTGAGCAAGGCAGGTGACACCAGCCTCCCTTGGAGCTGCAATTAGAGGCTGGCATGGGGCAAAGAGTGCTGGCCTCAGGGTCAGGACAGCTCCCTCCAGGGCTCCCTGCTGCAGCCGCCAGCCCAGGCATAAAGGATAGAGCTGTTGTTATAGATTCGTTAGTTATTCATTGTAACAGCCTTGATCCTAATGAATTCATTTGGTATTCATTGGCTGTCACGCACAGTTTTGTAAGTCTTCAGCTCTAATTTAGGACAATTAAAATGAAGTGTTAGCAAGCAATGTTTCCCCTGCATTGCACAATCTATAATATTTTCTTTTCAGGGGAGGGATGCAGACTAACCCTGCTCATGCTGCTGATGTTATCAGGGAGTGAGATCTTACAGCTTGATCCTGCAATGCTTAATGAATTAATACAGCAGATATAATTTTCATGGGTCAGTGTGTTGTGCTGGCCTGCAGATCTGTCTAGATTAGGCCTAGGGAAAGACTAATTGAAAAATACATGTCTTGGTTTGCTTAAAAACAATAAGCAGATATCTACCAGAGAGAAACGTACAAACAAGATGCATAAAAGCAAGCCAGTGATTTGTCATATGCTTCATAGTTCATGTTGTAAATTAGACAATCTTTCATAATCACAGGGCTGGGGGAGGGGGAGAACCAAATCAATTTGCCTGTAAAATTCTAAGTCCTTTTGAAAACACAATTGAAATATAATTCCTCTGTGTTTCCCAGTTAATTATCATTTACAATATTTCTGGCATCAAAGCTTTACTAGCATGGAGGGATCATTTCTTCATCACAATACCACTTTCAGGATTCATTTATCTTGTCTTTTAGACTAATTATCCCCAAATTCACCAATAGACTGTCACACTTACATGCTCCAATAAATGTAGTTTTAAATCAGCAGCTTACTTTGCTGCAGTGGTACAAGCTTTCCTGAATTGTGTCTAACTAGAGTCATTCATCTGTGATCACAACACTAAAGGGAGAACAACAACATTAAGGTTTGTATGAATGATCATGCTTATTTATATGCAAATACGTCTGACAAATCAATAATGTATGATTTAGCTGTTCACTGTGCATTAGTAGAAGTGCCGCCAGTCCCAGGTGGCGGCCTCAAAAGGATCCTCAGCTCTTCCCCCTCCCCGTCTCGGCCCCATACAACCAACATCTCTGGTCAAGTGGCTGCCAAATCAGCTGCTGCCTCCTCCCAGTGTGCTGCTGCCGAGGGGATGGCAGTGGGAGAGGCAGGGGAGGGGAGGGGGCCGCCCTGGGGACCCCGGGATGGGAGGCAGTGGCAGTGGGGATGGCAGCACCTGACTGTGCACCCCTGGGGCTGTCCCAGGCTCGTTCCTCCAGGTTTCAAGCTGATATGGAGCATAACAACACCCCATGTGGAGTCCTCTCAGTACTCTGTCCTACTCCCTTTTCCCTTCCAGAGAGCAGCTGTCCCTGTGATCCACCTCCCTTTGCTGCACAGGGTCTGTCACCCTCTCCAGCTGCACTGTCCTCATGGTCCAGCCCTTCTGCACAGCCCTGGAGGGTCTGTTCCACAGAGAGGGCTCCTCACCCACCCCAACCTCATCCCCTCTGCCCTGCCACTCCCAACAGTGAGCAACACCAAGCCATGGGGTTTTCTGCACCATCATTCCTCTCAGAGAGGCGCTCTTCCTCCTTTCCTAAGGTCTCAAAAACTCTCTTTTCTCAGAAGGAAAAGGGGCAGGAACACTAGCAGGTGTTTGGAGCAGTGTTGTTCATGCCCTACACCACTTGTACACACCATGATGAATCTGAACCTGCCTTGAGGGACCACTTGTCAGGGTCTAAGTGATAACCAAAATAAGTAAATACTAAATATCTCTATCTTGTGCCTGCGTAAATGTGGATGCTGGGCTGAATGTTAACATGGTGTGAATTCCTGCATTTCTTCTGAGTTGTGCTTATGGCTGTGGTGAGTTGGGCTTTCAGCTAAGGCCAGAATTGGGTTATGAGTCAAAAAACCCCAACCCTGTTCTCAGCTATTGTTGTTCTTCTTGCTATAAACTTCAGGCAAAGATGTAATCTTGTCCTCCTTACCAAGGGAGACTGAAATCCCTCTTATTCAGTTGGCCAGAAACATCTCAGTGCTGTGGAGAAATATAAATAACTCTTGTTCCCCCTAGAGATGCCCCAGAACACTTCCAAAAAAAGAGTGAGTCTGGGTGGAGAAGGCTGGGTGTGCTCCCATGCAAAGGAGAAGGTCAGAACCACCTGCACCAGGCAACCATCCAGGACGGGGTGGGGGGTGATTTACATCTGCTCCACAGCACTCTCTGCCTCATCCTGGCATCACTTGGTGTCCATCTCCATTTTCTCTCTGCCCTGGGTGAGGACACCCACATCTGACACAGGTGGGTGCAGGCAGTCTGTCCTGGAGCTCTCATTAGCCGTGACAGGTGAAGAGAAGTGCAGCTTGACTAAACACTGTGCCTTGCACTCTGTCCCAGGGATAAATTGCTCATTGTTGCCAGCTTCGGAGGAGCTACTCAGAAAGCTGTGAAAGCAAGCAAGAAATCCCAGCATCCACAATGCTGGGTGGACGTGGGGAGGAGTAAGTTTAATGGCCTGCATGAATTGTCAAGCAAACCCTCTGCAGACTTCAGCATCTTCAGTGGCACATTCTCATTCAGACACAGAAGCGACATTTATAGGTCGTAACTCTTAGGAGCAGTTGGTCTCTCTGGCACTATTACACTTAAATGTGAAGGGCTTCATCTGCTGACTATCACAGTGGAAAAGGCAAGTTGAGCAGTTAAAGTAACAGTTCAGGAAGATCCCCCAGGGATGGAGTGAGCAAAAGAGAATAATCAGGCATTTCCACAACTTGCCCCTGTAGTGTATCAGTTTCTGGCGACTAAGCTGCTTTTAGCTTTCCCAGTTTATTTTTAATCGTGTCTATACAATATACTGCCAGTATTCCCATTGCATTTATAATTATAATTGGCTATCTAACTAAATAGCCTGTGGATCTGTGTGCTGGGAAACACGCTGTGCAGATGTGTTGGGCTGTGTGCACACGCACACAAACCTGCACATCCTCACTCCCCTGCCCTCACACATCCCGCCTCAAAAAAACCAGCCAGAGATTGAATTAGCTTAGAAATGGAGCATCTGCACAACCAATAATTTCATTACTGGGGAAAGCAGGAAACTGTGTTTCTCAATGAAGCCCAGATTATGAATCCGGTCATTTGCATTGGAATTTTAATAGGTTTGTACAAAAAAGGGCTGGTACACATCAGTTCCTCTTTGAATGAGGCATAATGTGAGGAAGATGCTGCATGCTGTCACCAGATGCTGGGCAGAGAAGGAAGTTGTGGTGGGCAGACACATCCCACCAGAGCTTCAGAAAGCAGATGAAGAATTGGTACCTGTGCTCTGCTGGGCCTTTCTTTCCATGGAGGGTGCTGATTGCTGCTTTAAAGAATTTAATATCCTTGCCATGTTTGGTCACTGGAACTCTTTGCTATGAGAGGACAAGAGCGATGGCCAGCATCCCAGGGTTTGGATCAGTCCCCTGGGCAGGGCCTTTTTGGGATGAGATCTGAGGGGCTTTCATGAAGGACAAAGGATTTCATGTGGGGTTCAAGTGTGAATGCTTGGGTAATCTGCTTCAGAAGGAGGATCCATACCCTGAGATACAGTCCCATATGGACTATGATGTACAAGCCACACTATCATAGGGAAGAAGTAATTCTTGCTTTCCTATATTGTTTTCCCCTTCCATCAACCCAGACTTGTTGACATAGGAAGTATCATCAGCTCTTGCAATAGTCTGCATTTTGGGTGATGATTTTTCTATGAGGTCTGGGCCTCCTTGCAGCCCTAGCAGGTTGGTGAGACATTATTGGTGGTGTCCCTATGAGCAGAAATACCCTGCAGCTCTCTCCAGAGTGACAGAGAGGAAGACTACAACTCCCAGCATCCTCAGGAAGGAACAGGATAAGATTTCAACGGTGGGTTTGGTTCTCTTCCTAAACAAATGGCACTTGGAAAATCCATCTCTGATTAGCAGTCTGTGCCTTTTGTTTTCAATAATTATGAAGAAGTTCACAAGAATGGGAAAAGACATTTGTTACATCAGTTTTGCGAGAGATTTTCTCAGAGAGAGATGTGCACACACAGAAATCAGGCAGATAAGCTGTCATCTCAGCCTGCTGAGGCTCTTCTTGCAGGGTGCTTGCTAATATGAAATATTAAAAGTGCCACGTTCTTTCCTTCACATATTTCTTCATATTCAGCCTGGCCACTCAGTTGATATGTAAATAAAGTGTACCACCACTCTATAAAATGCAGATACTCTGCATTATTTAAGCTGCTAAGGTGATGCATCATCCGTTATGTGGCTCATTGGGGGAGCCCCGCTGTGTATTTGGCAATAAAGCCTCAGAGCGCCTCATCAGAAACAGCAGTTGGTCCAGGGGAAGTTCATTTATGCATGAAATATTCACAGAGCAACAATGCAAACCTTAAACATCAGTAATTGTTAGATTTCTATTGCCGCTAACTAGTGTCTCTAAATTATTGCAAAAGACCAGCCAATTTGCAAATTACATATATTTGTCATGCTCTTGTACCTTTAGTGAAGAGCCCATAATGGTGATAGCATTTTTAATGTACACAGTCACTGAGCCTCCTTTGGAGAGCTAGCCAAAGACTACTCTGTAATGGGAAGGGCTGGCCAGGTTCCTGGAGAAAGGCCTTGCTGTATTAACTGACTCATTGTGTGCAATTTTTTCCCTAAATCTTTATCTCCAGCTTTCAGACTAAGAAGAAACTCCATCCAAGATGGTCCTTCCACTCCCTGTGCACCTTGGAGGAATTCTGTCTGATCATGACACCAGTAACACACAGGCCATGACCTGAACAAGCCCAGCTCAGGTTTTTTCAGGGTTTCTCTCTCTCAGTCCCAATGACTTTGTCCATGGCCTAAGTGGTCTCACAGTCAGGATGCAGCACCTCTGGAAAACACAGCCTGAGGTTCTATGTTGAAAACCAGGCAAAACAAATGCTGGGTGAAATCCTCTCAAAGGGCCCAGAGCTGCTCCAGGGATACAGATACCTGGGGAAATTTGGCCAGGTCTGTTTGCACCACCCTCCTGGTGGGCTCTGAAAGGAAGAAGAGGATAAACAGATCCCCTGGCTTTGAGCTGTGCCAGCATTAGGAGTGATGCTGATCCAGGAGTTTGTGAAATGCTCTCGATTTCAAGCTGGGGAGTTTTCAACTCCCTTTACTCATGTAGAGCATGAGGACTGTCTGGAAACCAGCTGGGTGCTCTCCTCCTGCCTGTCATGCAGTACCTGTCTCTGTCTCCACCTCTTTGAGAACTGCAGCCAGAGCAGGGCCAACCCAAGGGGATCCTCTCTGCTGGGAGCCAAATACTGCCACAATCAGTGAGGAATTCATTTAATAACTTCAGATTCATTCATATCCCTCCTGCAAGACCCAAAATAACAACTGGGAGATCAAAGGGTCAATTAACACTCAGTCTCTAATCTATCAGCAGATTAATTTCTGAGTTGCTTTATGACTGTGTGCTCCCTACAAAAGTTGGAGAAGGAAAATGCTCTGTCCTCATCTTTCCTCTTCCTGGTTAATATTTAACAGAAGTCTGTTAATGTGCTCTTCCATTCAATACAGTAATAAAATACAGCATCACCTTTAACAAATCTCTTCCTTTCCACAGAGGAAAAAGTGTATTTCCCCAGCTGGCACCGTGCTGCTTTGTCTTTTACACCATGTGTCTCTCTGGGAACAGAGACTGCTCCATCAGGTTGATAAAACACAAACTCCTTTCCCCAGGCATATTGGTCCCTCGGGAGGAGTCATTAGCTTTGCAGAGGATGGGGGCCAAGAGCATCATTTCCTGGCTGTGAGTAGTGGGCAGTGCTGACTTTCTGTGTGTCTGGTTATCCCAGAAGAGGTTAATGGCTGTGGTGCCTCCTCCTCCTCCCCGTGGATCTCAGAGTAACCTCCAGGAGGGATTTGATCCCTTGTACATACAAATTGTTGTTTGCTGACAACAGGGGGAAGGAGGTAAGGAGAGCTTTTTGCACCTTTAAATATCCTACAGTCATCCCAGACACGAAGGGCAGAGGGGGATGGAGCCCTGGATGTGCTTTCAGAGAAAGGGCAAGGCCCTCTCCGGGAAGTTCACTTTGGCTTCAGAGATGTGACCTCTGTGCCAATTTTGCAAGGGACAGTTTTAGGCTTGCCTTGTCCTTATGGCTTTGTCTTTGTGAAAGGGCAAAGAGGAGCGTGGCAAGCAGATGTCAGCTCAGAGACCAGCACTTTCTCCATCTGCTCTGCTCCATCTCAGACCCTCAGTGCTACCCTTGAAGAGGCAGCAGAGAGCAGAGCTTGGGATATCAGCTGTGTGCTGGGCTGGACTGCAAGAGTGAGACCTTCACCTCACACCAAGGTCCCCAGCATCCTCCATGCTCCCCCTCCAGAGCCTGGGCTGAGGAACAGCTCCAAAAGTGGAGTTAGTTAAGTTCCATGTGTTGAACATGCAATTTAAACTGCCCCAGTTTAAAGTTGGGGCAGCAGCATGTCTGTACTTCCTGGGGAGGAAAGACAGATACCCCAGAAATTTTGCAGCACACAAATACTACAGGAAAAGGCTCCATGAGTAGGTGAGGTGACTGGCTTCATCCTGGCCCTGCTTGGAGGAAGGAATTACATCCTCATCAATCTTGTGTAAGGATACAGCTCAAAAGCAGAACCTGAGCAGCAAAATGGCACCTTTTGGTCACCCAGCAGGAGGTGACAATAAAAGCTAATTAAAAAAAAAAAAAAAAGAAGAAAAAAAAAGTTCACTGGAGTTTTTAGTCACTTAACAAAATGAATTTCTGTGCAAGTTCTGAAGCTGAACTCTCTCAAAGGCGATCACTCCTGACTTCAGGTTTCTCTTTGACTTGTTTTATGATGTTTGCTGAAAGTTCAGAAAATTAAATCTTTTGCAGTTTCAGAAATGCACATGATGGATGTGTTTTGGGATTCAAATCAAGGGAGGGAGAATGCTTCTTTAAATTATTAGTTTGGCTTCCCTCCACCATGCTGCCGCTCTGTTAATTAAACAGCGGACATATGTTAAGGCTGTTTTACAAGCATCTGGAAAGAAAAATTAACATTTTTTATCACTGTCACTGTAATTTCTTAACTGTATGTATATGTGGGCAATATGAAAATTAGTTTCATTTAAAAGTTGGAGTGGTTTCCTTTGATTAGAAGACAAGCAGGGGAATGAAGGGGACTCTGATAACTGAAGAAGAATCTGGCCTGGAGAAGGCAAAACATGATGCTCAGTGACTCTGGTCAGCCTAGGTGGAAATTTAGTAGTGTATACTTGTATTAAAACAACTTTGCTGTGCATCTCTGTTGGTGTATTCATGGCAATTTACAAACAAACCAAACATCTCTCTGTGGAGCAGGTTTTGGATGCTCCTTTTGGACTTGGTGCTGCACTCCAGGCTGGCTACCTTCTCTCACCCTGCAGCTCAGGATTCCCAGAGCCTGGGTGCACCAGCACAGGGGCTTGAGGGTTGGACCTGGCACTTCTGGAAAATCATGATGGCTTCAAGCTAACAGAGGGCAGACTTCGATTGGATATTAGGAAGAAATTCTTCCCTGTGAAGGTGGTCAGACACCAGCACAGGCTGACCAGAGGATGTCTGAATGACCAGAGAGGTGGCTGCTGCATCCCTGGAAGTGTCCAAGGCCAGGCTGGACAGGCCTTGGAGCAACCTGGGACAGTGGAAGGTGTCCCTGCCCATGGTGGGAGTGTTGGAACTAAGATGGTCTTTAGGGTCCCTTCCAATCCAAACCATTTTATGATTCTATGATTCTGTGATTGGTTCTATGGTTCTGTGACTGATTCTATGGTTCTGTGATTGATTCTGTGATTCTGTGATTCTATTCTATGATTCTGTGATTGATTCTATGGTTCTGTGATTGATTCTATGATTCTGTGATTCTATTCTATGATTCTGTGATTGATTCTATGATTCTGTGATTCTATTCTATGATTCTGTGATTCTATTCTATGATTCTGTGATTGATTCTGTGATTCTGTGATTCTATTCTATTATTTGGACTGTACTGTCCCCCTCACAACACTCCTCGCACAAAGTCTTCCAGAAGGGGAGACTTTTCTTCTGGGAAATGGGGATCCTCAGGGTTTAGCTGTAAAAACAGCTTGGCCATGGTTGTACATGACCTGTGCATCGCCTCTTTCAGTCTTTTCAGCCTCTTTCACTTTCAGCCTAGATGAGGAGGCCAAGAGGAAGAAGAAGAGTGTCAAAATTGCTCTCTGAACTGAAAGCTGCTTTCCAAAGTTGGAGGCAGCAGCAAGCCCTGCTCTGGCCCAGGCTGGGGGAGCCTTCTCAGATTGCACAATGTGCTGCACTGTGTAAATTAAACAATATGTTCCTAAATTGACAGATTGGACAGACTCCATTTCCAGGATTCCCAGTCCACACTTGCTAATTATAGCAATATGTTGTTTATCAGCAAAGAATTGTCCAAATCCAAATTTCCCTGAGTAATGAGGTACACTTAACTCCAGCTGGATGGGATAGATTGTACAGCAGAACAGGACAGGGATTTCTGCCTGTTCCCAGGGCTGGGGAAGTCACAAACTGGGGCCAATATACTCCCATAAACAGGCCGTATGAAATTAATGGGGCTACCCCTAAGAGCAAGGATCTGATCCAACAACCATTAAAATCAATGGCCCCTTCATGAGGTTTCAGAGGCCCTTGGATGGTGCATGAGGTGAGCAGGGTTTAGTCATAACCCTGCAAGAAAAATGAGCAATGAGATATCTGGATAGAAAATAGAGAATACTGAAGGTTATTTGGGGTTTCCAGCACCTGACTGACTTACATTAACTTTTTTGCTTTTTCTTGCAAACCAAAAAAATTTGTCTCTTAAAACTTTTATTTTTAGCCAGAGAGAATTCAAGGCAGAAACCACTGAGAGAGCAGGCTGGCAGCAGGGTGTTGTCCATTTATCCATGCTGCCACTGATCACATTCCACTTGAAATCCCAAAGAAATCGTTAACACAGCTTCATCAAGGCAGCACTGAGCCTTGTAAGAGTGGCAGAGCCAGCTCCTTGCCAGGGGTGTGACCAGCCAGTGTGACCAGCAGTGGGGCTGATCCAAACCCACCACTGTACTCCATCTCTCCATAACCCCCCCATCTCTATCAGTTTTCTTACAGCAGTGAAAAGGATAATCTGTTCACATATCCTACTGACAGTTAGCTGGGGTTTGTGCTGTAAGCCAGGTGCTCGTAGGGGATCTGAGTGAGGCTGTGTTGCCTGCCTGGTTAATGTGTGCACCATGGTCCTGTTGCTAAAATAATGAATGCAGGAGACTGGACTGTCAAACAAATTAATCTCAGGCTCCTGATGATATCACAAACCACCAGGGCTTCACTCTCACAGGTTGCAGTTTCATCAACCCTCCTCGCTTATTGATTTATACCTACAGAATCCATCCTTCTCCTTATCCATTATCCTAAATGCAACGTTAACGTACCAGAGAAAATCTATTTCAGTTCATTTGAAATTTTTTTTTTTTAGCTCCTGAATTAATGTTTTCTAAAAGGCTGTTTTAATCGGGCACTTTTTTATTAAAAGAAATACTATGAGAATAAAACACCAGCCCCCAAGGTTCAGTCAGTTATGGCAAAATAGCAGATTTGGCTCCTGCTATCCCACTGTGCTTTTTCCCCCCTTTGAAAAATTAGCAGTGTGAATTAGATCCAAGAATTTTAACCCTATTTGACCAGTGAGAGTTAACTGATGAACACAGTTAATTTATTTGATGAATCAGTGTCAGGGGGGTTGGGTGAGGGTTTTTTTTTTCATTCCTTCTAATAATATAAAACTGCAAAATTGCAGGTTATGTTATTAGCTTGAGTTATCCTGCTACAGTGATTAGCGGGATTTGCCTTTTCCCCTGCTTTTATTGACATTAAGATGTTTCTGAAAATAAGCCTTTGTGTATCTGCATGAGATAAAATATTATGTTTTGAATATGGTGCATGGTATCACTGTCAAAGCAAGTGAACAAAAATCAGCCCAAGGTTATGAGTTTGCTTGTTCATTGCTCTATATAAACTTTTAAATCCTGTCTTGTTTGCAAGATTCTTGCTTCCATTTAAATCCCATTTTCAGATTTCCCATACACAGAAATTTTACCAACCTGTTTAATTTTGTTTCTAAATGTAAGGTTTTTAGGCAGCCATTTGTTTCCAGAAATTAGGGCTGAAAGGAAATAACTAACTATCCATCTCTCACAGTCTGCAGCACACAACATGGATTACCCTGCAATATATATAAAACAACCCAAACCATACAAATCTGAAGTTTCAAATGCAGCTTTTCCCAAATGGCAGACACACCCAGAGTGTGATCCCTTGCCTTTGTAAATAAAAAGATACAACTGATTTTATCTTATTCATCTTTCTGGTGGCCTTAGAAAGATAATATTCATCAACACCACAGTATTAGTTCTACATACTGAGATGTCTGTGAATATGATATATGCCACACAACACACACACAGGTGTACTGGCATTTTTGGGGGGTTCACCTTAAATGCAGGCTCAGAGTAAGTGTGGGGGAACCACGTTGCACACACATACACACACACAAAAAAATTAATTTGGCTTAAAGCAAGTGGACAGCAAGGAGGGGGAAATATGAAGGTCACTGGATGCCCAAAACCAGCCCTGTCACTTCCCAGCTGTGAGCCACTGGCTGCTGTAGTAAAAGGCTTTCTGGAAAAGAAGGAGTAGGGAAAGGTTCCTCTGTCTATATCTGGTCTCAGTTCTCTGGGAGCTTCAGCACAGGAATCCTAGAATCCCGAGAAATGGAAAACCAATAAGGATTTATTGCATTGGAATATTTTTGGAAGGTTGGGAGACAGGAAGGATTGTCCCTACTCAGGCTGGAACTACATGTGGATACAGACCAAACCCTGAAAGTAAGCATCCAAAAATTCCAGTTTGGCTCTAGACTTTGTCCTAGCATTTGGTGACTGCTAGATGGGAGGTTGGAAGGAGGAAGAATTTGAGAAGAAAAAACAGCTGTTGGGACTAGTTGGTGAATTTGTATTTAATTCACAAATGACTTAAAACAAATATTTTTGATGATTTCTATTTAAACAGATTTCCATTTTCCTTAAACTTATTTCTAAAGCACAGTCTGGCTACAGTTTGCTACAAGCCCTCCCTACTTGCAGGAATTTCTGCTATTGGAGATCAGTTCATCATAGACTTGTACAATGGTTTGGTTTGGAAGGGCCCCTGAAGCTCATTTCCTTCCAACCCCTTGCCATGGCAGGGTCACCTTCCACAGTCCCAGGCTGCTCCAAGCCCTGTCCAACCTGGTCTTGGGCACTTCCAGGGATCCAGGGGCAGCCACAGCTTCTCTGGATACCCTGTGCCAGGGCCTCACCACCCTCACAGGAAAGAATTTCTTCCTAATATCCAGTCCAAGCCTCCTCTCTTTCCATTTCTCCTTCTGCTGTTGGAGATGCCATATCATCTGTGGTAGTTTAACTTATTTTGGCCAGAGCTATCTGGGGGCAGTATGTCCATCCTGAGATGTGCAACACTTTTTCCTCTTCCAAGTGTCTGGTCCCTGCTGCAGCCACAGGCTGGGAAAAGTAAGGAGCAGACTTGTAAGGTTTTCAGGATACTTTCTCCCTGTGTAAGAGTCCTTTGCTGTCACAGTCTTTGCCTGTGTGGGTTAATAAAACCATCTATCACACTTCCTGATGACAGATGTCTACATGTCCAAGTAATACCCAGCATGGAGAGAGCTATGTGCTCTGACAGCCAGAATCAGGTTTCAGGAGGGATTGAGACAACTCCAGAAGTGAATGGAATGCACAGATGTTAGCAAGCCTGTCCTTCTGATTAAGTTTGCTGCAATGCAGAAGGTATAAATATGTTCAGATGCTGAGAAGGCCATGGGAAATGAGAGACTGTGTTTTAGCACCCAGCACTTTTGAGTCCTGGGGTAATCCTGATTTTAAGTACACCTTTTATAGACCAATCTGGCTGAATTGTTCTACAAGTTAAATGAAGCAAAGACTTTGTAGAAGTATTCTGGCAAACAATATAATGTATCACTTAAAGAGCTATAACCAAGCAAGTGGAAAATGCAGCTCTTGTTGCAATTTAAGGCAGAGTAACTGTAGTTCATATTTAGCATTTTATTGTGGAAAATGAAAACAAATATTAGCAAGCAAATAGGTATTGTACCCCAGTGCACTCTGCTACCCAGAGATCAATGTATGGTGTTGGGTAACCATCCTTCAGGCAGCTTCTAGCTCTTGGAAGCTGCAATCCCAGCACTTTCTTCCCTGGGGAAGGAGGGCCTTATTCCCACAGGGTGATGCTTCAGTTTTTGGTGCAAAGCAGTCACGTCTCTGTGGAGTCTCCTCCAGCCCAGAGGTAAAACTGAGGCTGGGGAACAGCTTGACCTGATAAGAGTGGGGACAGGTTTCAGACTCACGCTCCACCAGCTGTGAGCATCTCAGGGCGTGTCTGAGGGTTATGGGTTTCACACCTTTCCCATCCCTGTGACTTCACAGGCACAGGTGGTGAAGGAGAAGGCCTTGAAGGCACACAAGGAGAAGTGACTTTGGTGATGTTTGTCATGCTGAACTTTGATAAACTGTGGTACAATTTCAGCAATTAATTGCGTTGTCAGCCTCTGGGAGCAGATGTCTGTGAAACACAAGGAAGTCCTACACTGAGGAATCCTATCCCACCAAGGAATAAAATCAGCCCTGAGAAACTTCTTCCCTAGCAAAGAAATCCCAGCAGAGGAGGAGCAGATGATAAAGCAGAGATAAGGGATTGTGGAGGTTGAAGAAAGCCTCGAGCTAAGGCTGTGGCAAAAATCCTCCTGGGCAGGGTGAGAGAAATCTCACCTGCAAGGCCTCATGGGAGCTCCTATGTAGATTAGACTAGAAAGTTCTCTGTTCCCTTGTTACCATTGGTTACTTTTTGCCACAATGGTTTACATGTTCCTAACCCTCCCTCCCGATTAGTTCCCTGCCCTCAGACTCCACCCTCACCCTACCCCATATAAGTTATTGTAACCTCCTGGCCCTGGCCTTTTTTGGTGCACCTACACTGAGCTTGGTTTGCTGGTTGTTGTTCTACTTCTTGTTAAAGTAGTTCTTTTTTTCGGTCAACAGATTGTGCCCATCTCTCATTTATATCACCAGCAAAGGGACTTTTGCTGCCAAAATCCAATGGTGACACCTGGCCTTCTTATCTGGGCTGTCACGAGAGATCTTCTCTTCAATACTTTGTGCTTCTCCCTCTGTTCCAGGGCTGCACCAGCACATCCTCATTGGTTGCTTCCCAGAGTCTCAGAAAATTCCCAGGGGGCTGGTTCCAGCTGCTGTGTGTCTCTCAGCAGCCAGTTCTCGAGCAGGGAAAGTTGACACTCCACAGACACAACGTGCTAAACTCCAGAGGGTCCCTGCATGGTGCAGGAATCCTTCACAGCCCAGCCAACGCTTCACAAAGTGCTGCCTCAGAGTCACTCTCAGGAGTGGAAGTATCACATTGATTATTCGTGAATCTATGGCCAATTACATTATTTTATTCAAAATTATACCAGTAAGGCATAACGTTTATGGGACTGGAAATGTCTTCTGAGTGACAGCTCCGGATGTCGGAAGTGGTTACTGCCCTGAGTGTCTCAGGGGTCTCTGCCAGGCTGGTAAATCTGAAATCCCTCATTCATCCAGGCCTGGAAAGTGCTTTAGTCCTGAATGAAGCATTGGAAGAGATTTTTACACCTGGGTTTTTGTAGCCTGATCTTAGCAGAGAAAAGGAATAACTCTGTGTTTCCATTTGAAGTGACCTCAGGAACAGCTTGTCGCAGCTAAGCTGTTCAGTTTGCAGTTATTCCTTGGCTGCTCGCTTTGGCTTTCTTTGCTTTCAAAATCACAACTGGCAGCAGCCACCGTCCCTTCTTTCCCTGACTCCACTGAGACACCTGAACTCTGCTCTCCTCATTTCCTTTCCCTTTCCTCTGAGTGCTCTGCCTCTCCTCTGCTGTTCTTCCAGAACTGCCTGATGCCCAACCCTGCCTGCACGTGTGTTCCTGTGTGTGTGTTCCTTGTGTTTGTGTGTGTTCCTGTGTCATTGTGTGTGTGTTCCTGTTTGTTTGTGTATTTATGTGTGGTTGTATGTGTTCCTCTGTGTTCCTGCATGTTCCTGTGTGTATTCATGTGCATTCCTGGATGTTTGTGTGTGTATTTATGTGTGTGTTCCTGTGTTTTCCTGTGTGCTCCTGTGTTTCCCTGTGTGTATCCATGTGTGTTTGTGTGTGCTCACACCAGCCCAGGGAGCTGCTTCATGGCCACATCCTGCAGACCTTGGCACAAGGGACACGCAGCCAACCTTGCCATGCAGGGAATGGAAACATCTCCAGCACACAGAGGGTTAATAGCTCTAAATCTAAAGTACTCATCTGCAATCTCAATTTGCTCAGAGTCCAGCAGCTGCATTAGTTGAGATAATTCTGTCAGTGAGTGCTGTTTGTACCCAGAACATGCCTGCTAAATTTGTTAAAGAATACCCCAGACTAACGCATCATTACACTCACAAAGTCATCTATCTTTTACTTCAGATTAATTCTTTTTTTTCCCTCTCTCTTCACCTCCTCCATAAATCCTGGTGCACTTAATTAATTTCAGTTCCAGTGTAAGGTCCATAATACAGAATTGTTCAAGCAAACACAAAATTAATTATTCTATTTACAGCCTTCTCATTGAAAGGAGCATTTCATCTTTCATAATTACATTTTGGAACGTCCAATTATGAATTCAGACTTCTGCTGTTTTGCATACCGTGATTGTATGCAAGTGTCTCCATGCCAATGAGAACCAAGATTTGGGTCTCACATTTCCTTCCAATTAGACTAAATTCAAGTACAGTTCCAGTCTGAAAAACCTTTTCAAGAGGTGACAGAGGGAGAGGGTGGGAGATGGTTAAAGAATTAGGTTAAAAAATGCCTCTATGAATGCATGTTATCGTTTCTTCTGCAGCAGCAGAGATGTCTTTATAACACAGCACAAGGCTGCTGTAGCTGGTTCAGTAACCCTACCAGCTGCTACAGGCTTAATTCTACAAGCAAAAGACTTTATTAAGCTCTTTTTGTGATAATGGAAAAATTCCTTGGCTTTTATGGCTTTAAAAAGAGCTTTTGAGCTCATGCACAAGTTGATGTATATTATACCCTTGATTTGTGTTAATTATATCAATTTTTAATGCCTTCGATCACAGTGGCTGTTTTCCTCAGAGATGATTTGTAAGTGAAATCTGAAACTGCAAAGGTTTCCTGCTTGCTGCAAACCTGGGGCAGGTTCAAGGAAGGTTCCTTGTGCTTTTTGAGAGTTCTGGCCTCGACCCATGAAGCAGGGAAAGAAAACCTGGGCTCAGCAGTTGTGGGTTTTTCCCATCCTCAATTCCTTCTGGAACTGAGGTCTGTGATGGGTGTTTGGTTCTCTTCTGAGCTGCAATGCCATGGGAAGTGGGGGGTTGTAGGAAAGTCTTGACCTGAGTCCTCACCTCCCAGCAGCTGGCAGCTCTGGGAGGGGACTCAGGAGACCTGGGCTGGAGTCCCAGCTTTGTCACAGGTGCTGTGGGCCATGCTGAGCTGAGTTTCAGGCCTGACCCAGGCTGCAGGTGGGAGCTGAGAGCTGGATGAGGTTGCTGGATGGACAAGGGGAGCACAGCTGCCTCCTGTCATCCTGGCATAAAATCCTACTCCGACAGTCAGCTTGGCTGCACAGGGACATGGCTGCAGCTCTTCTTTCTCTAATGCCCAGAGCTTCTGACCTCCAAAAGCACCCAGGGAGAGCAGGAGCTGGACTGACATCTGGCTGAAGAGGTCACCCAGGCAATCCAAGGCTTTTTATGCTCTCCTTCTTTGCATTCTTGAGAAACAGCCACAGTTGATCTGACCTTTTAGGACATCTGGTTCAAAAATTCCTACCCAGTACAGGTTGAAATGAGCTGTTATGAGAGCTGCAAAACAGCTCTAGAGTCTGCCTGTCAAGTTTCATCATGCCCTGAAAAGCCAAAACGTGCCCATCTCCTTCAGAAACACAAATAAATTGCTTTAGCCTTATCTAGAGTTTTACAGTGACTGCTGTTCTAATGGGATGAAGCACGGTAATCAACTTTATAGAGCATATTTCCATGGCACACCAGTTATGTCATGCCTTGTTTACACAATTGGAATTAGGGATTAAGAGGTACACATACTGGGCAAGGGGCCAGAAATACTTTTACAGCCCTGATTTACTGGCTAGTCCATGCAGGACTTGGGAACTGTGCGTGCATGGGCTGCAGTGGGAATGTGACTGGCCTTGGAGTGCAGAACTTAACAAAGTGCAGGGTCACAACAGGGTGGCTGAAAATAAACCTGAGGGCCAGGCAGGTGGGCACTCAGTGTCACCACATCACCCCTGGCAGGGACCTGCTGCTGCTGCACTGGTGGCTGTCCCCCTCCAAACACATCTTCTGGTACCTGGGAGTTAAAACCCCCCAGCACAGAGCCTGGGGAGTTGGTGGGAAATATGTGAATAGTAATTCAGAAAGAGCAGAGTTTAACCTGTCATGGTGTGCAGCTGACAGCAGGGCTGGGGAACCTGTGCCCGTGGGCACTGCCAAGTCCTGCTTGGATACCTGCTCCAGCAGAAACACAACACCTGCAAAGAAAACACAGACTTGAAGCAAAGTAGATTTTTCGTAGAGTTATCTTTTTTATTATCCCTGAATCAGAGTCACAGAATGATTTGTGTTGGAAGGAACCTTAAAGATCATCTTGTTCCAATCCCTTGCCATGGCAGGGACACCTTCTAGAACAGGTTGCTCAATGTCCTGTCCAACCTGGCCTTGAGCACTTCCAAGGATGGGGCAAGGAACATCACTGTACTAATAAGAATGATGTTCCTTGACTAACTGTACTGTTCTAGGAACAGAAGAAGTTATTAACCTTAAATATAATTAATGTGTCATTTATGGCCAGAGAGCAGGAGAGGCTGACCCTGGTCTTTGCCCACTTGCAGAACTGTCCCTGGAGAGGATCCATCCCAGCCTTGCTGAGTATGAACCAGGGCTGGTGCTCTTTACACTCACGAGCCCAAACCCAGGGAGGGTGGGCTGAGAGCAGAAGCAAACTGAAAGCTCTGAGGCTGGGGGTGTCCACCAGAAAAAGTGCTTCAGATTCAGAGAAAATGGGACAAGGAGAGGCCAGGGGATGGATGTGGACACTTCTCCAGTGCCCACCTCAGGGGAGGATGCAGAGGGAATAGCAGAATTGAGTCCTGCTGCAGAGCCAGCCTGCTGCAGACACCTTCTCTGGGCTCCAGTGTTGGGGATGGGCAGGATAGGCACTGATTTACCCTGCAAGGACACAGACGTGCACCAAGCTCACGTCTCAGGCAGCCAGACCCCATGGGCTGAACCTCACTTGGAGCTCGAGCACGTCCTCACTCAAGTTGGGAACAGGGAAGTGTTTTTTTTTCCCCTCCACAGATGCTGTTGTTAATTTGTTAGCCATGTACATTGTTTGCTGGAGGAAGCCAATTTGTGCAGTTTTTAGCTCATGAAGTGGTGAAGTCTGCTTTATCTCTTGTGGGAGCAACTTCACAGCTTACAAAAGGACATAAATAATCTGTTTTAAAAGTTTTTGGAACGACAGTGGATTTATGGTCTTATTGTCAGGAGGGAATTATAATGACCCCCTGGTCCAGCCCCTGGCCTACCCTAAGCAATTCCTGACTCAGAGCCCACATCTTGCACTTGAACTGGAGCTGGTTTATTTTATTTTTATAAACACATCCAACCCTGGCAGGAGGGCTTTATTCAATATCAAAATATTTTTCTTACTGTCCTTAGCTGGCAGGAGTTAATTGTTCCCTTTGTGAGCTGTGAATGGGTTTGTGCTGTTCCACCTGGCATCTCTGCTTTTATTTGTTAATTAGGTATTAATTGCAGGAGCTGTTGGGGATTTGTAGGTGAAAAGAGCTTGTGTTTATTGGTCCTGCATGGAAGGGGCTGAAATGAATCGAGTTTGGTAACAACAGACCTTGTAACATCCCTAATATATATTTTCCAGGGGGTGTTATGGTTTGATGTTTGGTGAGGCATGGAGAGGTGAGGGAAAGTTTTAGTTTATTGATTCTCTGAAAGTTGCAGCTCAGATTGTGCATTGCTGGTTAATGAAATACAGTGGTAAGGAGAGGAGAGAGGCAGAGGGCTGGTTTTTGAAATATCAAAGTTGCTATAAAATACAAAGTGAAATTGTGGAAGGCGGGTTAACAATGAACCAGCTCTTCATTTTACAAGTTTTATGACAAAGATAGGAAAAACCATGTAAAACTGATCCTTGGAGAAACTGGCATTGTTATAGGCTGCTAAGAACTATTGGAGAATTGAGATGGATAGCCAGAGATTTTATACCGTTTGAAATAAAAATTACAGAATAAAGTTTTCTATATGGAAAAGAGAACAAGAGAACTGGAACTGAGGAAACAATACTGAGGAGGGAAAGACACTTTAGGTACATAAAGGATTATTTTAATGTTCTTCCCCCAAAACTTTCAGGAAATCAAAATATTGAGGTATAATTATTTCAATCCCCTCTGATTGAAGAATATATTAAAAACATAAAAAGAGAGAGCTACAATTTGGTAAATGGATATACCTGAGGTAATTGCTTGACCTACAGGCTACAAGGCAAAGGCTGTGACTGAGAAACTCCTTAGGGGAACTAGAAAATAAAAATATTCACTTTTCCACAGCAGGCTCATCACAATCTACAAGGTGTCAGATATGGCAGGAAGGGACAGTGTGGGCTGCAGACCCCTTCATCCGCCTTTCTCCTTGAGAGCTGGGTTTGCCAAGACTGTCTGCTGTGGCCATTTTGAGAGTGCCTAAAAATTCAATTTCCAGAATGATGAAGAGTGCAAAAGAATGCGGAAAATGAGGTGGGGAAGAGATTTCCAGTGGAGAGCTGCACAATTTCCTGTTTAATACAGTATTTTAAAGCCTCTGTTCTTTTGTTGTGCTGCCAATGATGTCTCAGAATCCGAAAACCTTGCATGGATTCTTAAAATGATTTTAAGTCAGTTAAAGAAATGCGTAACTCCTGATAAGGCAGCTCATGCAGAATCATGCCTTATTTCTCCAGCATTCTTGTTGAACCAATGTTTTTCTCTACAGAACTCAGGCTCCAACCTCCCTTGCTGACCCTTGTGCTTACCTGTGCTCTCCTATCAACCTCCTGGATCAGGACACTCTGCTTTTGCTACCCTCAGCACCTCTATTTATCCTGTTTTTCTGCAGTTATCAGGGGGATACTCAGTATCTTTCATCTATACAAACGTCACAAAGTCATTGGGACAAACTAAAATGATGGATTCTCTGTGAAAGGAGAAGTATTTGTAACTTGTATGCTAATTGTGGGTTTTCTTGCCATCTACCCCAATGCAGAAATCCATGGCAATGGGCACGTGAGCCTGTGATTTGGAAAACAAAATCAGGGATTGCAATTGCAGACTGTCATTTGTTTGCTATCTTAAATTAAGCCTGTGTGATAATTGTTATGGTTCTGCCACTTCACATCACGTGGGCCTGTTCTGCTCATCATCAGCAGCAGCTGGACAAAGCAGTGCATTCCTCTGCTTTGTTTAATGTATTGCCTTCCCACTCTTCTCTCTGTCTTTCATCTCTGCCTTCAACAGAAGGTTTTACTGTCCTTGAGAGTTTGCTGGTCCTGCCCCCTCCTTCCACACTCCCCACAGGTTTCTCTGATTACATGCATGAAGAGGGAATGTTCCCATGTTTGTGTGAGCAATGGCATATTCCCTGGACATGCCAGTGGATCAGAGACAGTGACAGTTTTAGAAATGTAGATTTTTTTAAATAATGAAAATTATACATCAAACACCAAATTGCTGGTGTTGCAATGGCAATGTGAGTCTAGAAGGCTCTGCTCCCTTACTCATGTCAGCCCATGTGACACAGCACCAAGGAGTGGTTTGGCCATCTGAGGATGTGCAGGGTGCCCAGGGAGGTGTGTTGGACAAGGTGATGATCCAGGTGAGGCTGGATCCCAGCAGGCCAGTGTTCACAGGGCCATTTCCAAAGTCCTTCACCCTGCCTTGTTGCTTGTTTTAACCCCTGACAAAGGGTCATGGCACTGCCCAACGGGCTCTCATTTGTGCTTTGGCTCTCACAGAGTTTAATGATCAGTTTAATGATGGTTGTTCCTGGGCTGGGAAGGTGCTGCCTTGGACTGTGACGCTCCTGTTGGGCTGCATCCACTGATTATGATGATTATTTTCAGCAGCTTTATTGCATTGATGATAAACACAGACGTCCTTCTTATATACAACAGGAAACTTTGAACCTTTTAAACACTCCCTGAACTGTGGAGAACTTGTTAAGCTGGATAACCCTCAGTGAGGAAGCAAAGTGCAAAGGCTGCCGTGCATTACTCACAGGTCCTTGCAAGTGGCCTTAGAGAATTTTCCTGGTGAGGGGTGCTCTGAAGGTAGGGGCACCTTCTTCTTTGGCCACAGTGGGAATTTGTTCCTGTTAGCCCCAGGAAAAGAGGACCTTTTGGTCTTTGATAAATATTTCTTGTTGATTGTGTGTGATACTGCTTCACTTCCTGACTAACTTCTCCTTCCCTCTCCTTTCCTCCAAGGCTGGAAGTTGATTTCATTCAGCCTTTTCTCTTCTGATGAGAAGTTTTGAGGTCTGTAAGAGTTTTGAGACTTTCCTCCCCTGCCTGTTCTTCTGCTTACCCAGTCTTTTGGCAAGGATGAGAAGACAGGGAAATTCTCAACAAGAAGATGAAAAAGAAAGCTGTGATTGGATTTTTAGTGCTAGCTAGAAGGAAACACTTGCTCACTTCTCTCCATTACTCTTCCTCCTCCCGAGATGCTTTTAAAAATAGGAAGGGTCTCAAATTGATGTCAGAACAGTTTGTTCCTGAACTACTCTGCAGATCACAGCAGCTGAGCATCAAATTCATCACCCAAAAAGGGACAAGACGCCCATAAGCACTTTTTGGGTTTGTGATTTCTCATCACTCTTGGGGCATTGTTGAAAGATTGTGGCTATGAGCTGTGTACTGGCTGTGCTAGGCCATGGCTACAGAAATGATGAAGGAGCTTGTGCTAAAATTATCAGGCACAGCAGAGCCCATGGTAGCTGAGTAGCATCTGCCTCCTACAAACACCCCAGAGTTAATTCAGACTTTCTTGGTATCACAATAGGCTCTAGACTCCAATGACAGTGACCAAAGGAACTTACAGCAGAAATATGAGAGGGTCTCAAATTTCCATAAACGTAAGCAAAGCTATATTTCCTAGGGAAATAATTATTAAGTAAATAATCAGGGTATATTTAATAGAAAATGTAAATAATATATATATCCCATGATATGTTTTGCTCTGGAAAACAGAAAGGACACTTGTTGCTTGTTACCAGAATATCCTTTAGAGGAGGAAATGTTTCACCAGCCAAGGAAAAAAAGATCCCCATGAAACAACATTTCTTTCCTTTCTCTTCCCTCCAGCATATCCAAATACTGTGTGAAAGTCATTTGTCTTGGACTTGGGAGGTTTGCTTACAATCAACTGCACTTTTTCTTCAGAGCTTCACTACAAGTCTGCTCCTTGAAACCAGTCAAAGTCACTGGCTAGTCAGTGCCTGGCTTGAACAGATGAGTTTGAATTCCTGTGTACGTAGTATTTTAAGCTCAGGTATTGGTTTCACTATATTTCTCTTTGTGTTAGCAATGAATTGATTTTTTTACTCTGCAAGTATTTTAAAAGACCCAAAACTCTCCCTTGCTGCCAAACCAGGATGAATATTAAAGGATTCTAATATTCTTTCCTTTTATTGCCAGAACTGCTTTTAGAATAAACTGACTATGTGAAAAGTAATTCCTTTATGCCCTTACTCTACGCTTCAAGAAATGGAAGGAAGAGGAGATCATAAAATCTTGGACACCCAAAAGAAGGAAAAGTTTTTCTTTAGCACAGTCTTGTTCTGAAGGAAGTCTCTTGTCTTACCCAGGTGTAGTCTCAGGCTTTTGGGATGTCCTTGCAGTCTCTTTGTCCATTCTTAGTGTATTTACTGGGTATAAATAGGGTTTGCTTTTCTGATTCTTAACAGGTATTTTCTGTTGCCATCAAGTTGGTGGAGAAGTCCAACCTGCCAAAAGTAGCAAGGATCTTCTTATCAGAGGCAAGTTTGATTTTGGGAGTTGCAAAAGAAGGGAGGACACACTCCTTGGGCTTGTCCTCAGGACTCAGGGGTGGGGTTCTTCTGACCAGGATTGATGGCAAGCCTTTGCCAGTCAGTGAAGCTCTTGGCAGTACCGGCAGGGAAGCCTTGAGTCAAAGGAATATTGTCCTAAAATAAATGTCAAACGTCCCATGGGCAGATTCTTTCAGGGCACAGTTTATTTCCCTGCACTGGAGGAGCAGGGGGTGGGTCAGGGAAGTGTCTGCAAGCTGGGCAGGAACGGTGTCAGTCAGAGCTGGGTCTTGGTGAAATAATGAGCAGAGCTGATCAGTGTGAGCATGTGGCTTTAGTAGGTTGGTTGCTGCTTCTCTTTTCCTTATGTGCAAGTTTTTAATTATAAACTGGGTTTTTGTTTCACCAATCTAAGTGAAGCCACCATACTCAGGAAGACGTAGCAAGTCAGCCTCTCCACAAATAGAGATTTTTATGCCTAAAAGTAAACTCATAAAATTGTATGTGAGAGATGGAGTAAAGCAATGCCACTCTTGGGTTCTGAAGCTTTTTGAAAAGACAGATAGCCAGTATTTTGTCATCTCTAAATTCTTCCCGTCCAGATAACAGGGACAAAAAGACAAAAACAAAGATAGAGTTTTCACAGCTCATGGGCTGCTCCCACTGTGCATTTTTCTCCTGTCTTTCCCAGAGGGCTTGAATTTTCTCAGTGACAGCCAGAGCAATAAGTGCCAAGGAGAGTGAGCAGGACTGGGAGTGCAGCAAGTCCGCTTGTCATTCCTGGGCTAGACTCATTTCAGGGAGCAGGCTGAGAAGGCTTAGCCTGATTTAGGTGGTCAAGAGGGATCTGGCTTAGCTTTGCAAGGCAGAAAAAGGGGATGCATTTCCCAGCATCAGGTTATGCAAACCACTGAGGTGGAGGTGGGAGGTGCAGGCTGGCTGCGAGTCATTTTGTATCTGCATGAAAACGGAATTCAAAACATTCCCTCTAGAGTGGTATCCAATACCAAAATTGGATTTGGGAACTCAGAGTCCATGAATATTTGTGCTGTCAATAAGAGTTATCTGTATACAGAACCCTTTCCTTGTCTGCTTTCTCTACCATGCTTCCTTCTTAATTCATTTTCAGTCTTTAATGTACTGTTGTGTAGCATCCTCTCCCATTAGGCCCTGTAATGTGCTCCGATTGCCTTCAGCTTGACTGCACTTAATAGCCAGCGTAAATAGAACTTAGTGTAGCATGCACTAACATCTCTATCCATTGTCCAGAGATTAAATACATGCCACAAATGGTTTACGCATCATCAGCCTCGAGCCCTCGTTTCATAGCTCCCAACCAAAAGAGGATATTAAATTAATTTGCAGGTTGCTTTAGCAAGGCCTAACAAAAAGGGGGGGGGGGGGGGGGGGG